>JAJIBD010032655.1:0-25476 GCA_021461705.1 Cryptotis parvus | reverse complement strand
TCTACTAGCATGACACTGGACATATCGAGATATTACTGGTGCCTGCTCTAGCAAATAGATGATTAGTGGGAAGATCGTGATCGTGTTCGAAGGTAATACATTACATTGGGTAATGTACTTGGCTTGTCCATGGCCAAACCATTTCAAATGCTGCCAAGAGTAATCAGTGATCATAGAACCAACCAGGAGTAAGTCCTGAGTACCAATAGGTGTGGCCTAAAATAAATATATAAAATTTTTAAAAAGCCAAAAAGAGGAGAAGATAAAGGATATTTCCTACAATAAGAAAAGAGATAGAGTCAGTGAGGGACCTATTTCCACTTTAGAATCTCAGATAATTGGGGACTTGAAGGAGAGGTAAAAGGGGATTAGGTGGGATTTTGCCAACTAAATTGCACTAATTAAAATTTGTTTAAGAAAGACTCACTGGTCTCAGTATTAATGGTTCTCCTAATTTGGATAGAAATGCTAAACATAAAACTATACCTCTGACAATAACCAATAAATTAAGTTAAATATGAAGTATTCTCTTCAATTTCTGTAAAATTTAAGGTATTTAGTCTTGACTTCAAATGCTTAACACAGTTCCATAAAGTTAATGGTGTATAAACACAGAAATGCATTTCTTACCATTCTGGAGGTTGGTACCTGAAGTCAGGGCATGAAACATGATCAGTGAGAAGCTTGAATGTGTAGCAAACTATTCTCTTTTTGTTTTATTCTCACAAGAGAAAAGAGTTTAGGAAAGAGAAGTATAGAAAGGGTAGTGAGACCCTCTCTAAAGACAGTAATCTCCATGAGAAAGGCTCCACCCTTCTGACCTGCTACTTCCAAATATGACTTACTACTAATGCCATCCATCACATTGAAGTCAGGGATTTCAGCACAAAAAATGTGGTTGTTTTAACAGCATGAGACTTGCTTCCAAGATACTCAGGAAACAGGTAGCGACAACTAACTGGACCTGGGCATCGTGACTCAGGCTCTGGTTATCTCTTTGGCCCCAATAACCTATTTTATTAAATGATTGTCAATATTTGCCATCCTGCCTTCCCTGCCTCTTTCCCTCCTTCCTTTCTTCTTCCCTCTCTCCTTCCTTCTTTTTTTCTTATTTTATTCTTTTTGGTTTGCTATCTTACGGGTATTGATATACTTAATCTCTCCTTTCCTGAATGAACTTTATCACTTGCATTTTAAGATTACACATTTATTATTATTTATGATTTTGTGTGTTAATATTAAAGTTACATGTAAATATGCCCTTATGTCTTAGAGCAAAATACTTCACAATTTTTCATATACACACTTCTACATGTATGGAGTTGTTTTCACATATTGTTACTTAAGATAAATCATTTAATAGAGTGGTAAATTCAGCAAAATTAGTAATATAAATATTTATATGTAGACAAGAATTCACTTAAGTTCCACTAATGATCAAGATTGGCATGTATTAAGCAGTGATTCCCATGGAGGGACTGCTTGCAAATAGTTCCCAGACTATTCCGTGCATTAAAATAATAATTTTTTAAATGTGCAACTCTTTCGTTCCAGGTTTTATTGAGTTTTACACTGTCATGTTGGCTTCAGGCTGTCACACCTACACTTCATCTCTTGCACTCATTAACACCTCAATAAAAGAAAAAGTAAATTTTGCATGATGAAATATGTCCTATTCTTCACCAAAATATTTTATAAGGATAATGGTTATGTCTTCCATAACTATATTAATGCTTACGTATTTACTTTTGAATGTTATATAAACTTTTTGTATTGTCCTTGTGTGATTTTACTTTTCCTGAATCTTTGCCTGCTAACACTGACTTTTTAGGACACTACAACTGCATATGCTTTTGAAATGTGTCGTATCTGAGCCAAAATATCATAAAAATTATCATGGCCATAAGTCAGCTAACACCAAAAGAACCTAAACTATTAAGTAATTTTTTCAACAGGAAACATCTCAAATTCCATAAAAACATAAACAAATGTACCATAGAATATTCCTTTTAATTCTTTAATTTTAACACACCTATTAGGAATATAAAAACACAGATAATATTTTAGTTAGATGGAGAAATGATAGACATTTGACGGTTTAGAATTTAAGTGGCTTATCAATTCCTGCCAGGAATCATAACGGTATCTTCAGCCTTATTAGTGTTATGAAATCCTCAGTCTGTTAATAACCTGACCATAAACATAATAGCACTATTGCTCATTTGTTTCCTCAAGATACATTATTAATAAAATTCCTCTTTTTTAAGACCATATAAGTCATATTTAGACTGCTACTTGGTTAAGCCTCCTTAGAAACTTTATATACTAATAAAGCATAAGCAGTCATATTCTTTATGAAGACCTCTGTAAAAATGTTGGGAATTTGAACATGATGTGTATAAATGCATGCAATGTTAATTTTTCAAAAGTAAATAAAAAATAACATTGAAGTCTTGCCCTAAAATAAAATGTTTCATTTCTGCTATTGGGTGCACATTCCATGCTGTTAGGATATCATGACATATTAAGAAAGTTTATCTACACTGAAAACATGCAATCCAGGATAAAGCCACCAAACTTGAAAAGATGTCTGTTGAAGTGGCATGTTGGGGGTAGCGTTTGCGGGGTGAGGTAGGGGTGGGAGGACATTTGGGAATCCTGGTGAAGTGGAGTTGACTCTGGTGGTGGGACTGTTGCTAAAACATCAGATGTCTAAAAACTCAACCGGAGCGATAGTACTGCGGGGAGGGTGTTTGCCTGACATCACCAACACGGATTAGCTACCCAGCATCCCATATGTCCCTTGAGCACCGCTCAAGGTAATTCTTGAATGTAAGGCCAGGAGGTAACCCCTGAGCATCTTCTGTTGTGACCCAAAAAAAGCAAAAAGTAAAAAGCAAAAAAAAAAAAAACACCAAAAAACCAAACAAACCCCCAAAAAATTCAATTGTCAGTAACTTTGCATTCACAGTACTTTAAGTTAAAAGAAAGAAAAGGTAGAAACAGAAATTGGAGACCGGGCACTGATTCTGAGCACACCCCTTTCTGGGAGGAAAGGGGCGTCTTGTTTGTGCTGAGGATGCAGGGTTGTCTGCTCTCCCTTGATGTTAGTTCCCGGTTTCCCTTAGTCACAAATCTTTGGCTGTTCTCTGTAGTTCTAGAAAAGGTCTTGAAAGGTCTCTTCCTTGCTCCTGCTTTCTTTTTTAAAAATTGTTTTGCCTTTTTAAAGGAATATATATTTAAAGGAAATGGAATCCCACTGAGTTACAGATTTTCAGTTTTTCATGCATGGGTATCAGGCTTCCAAGTTCTGACACCAGGACCTTCACCAATGTATTCCCTTCATCCCTGTCCATTCGCCAGCCCGCCTCTATGGTAGACACTTTTTTTCTTTCTCCCTTTCCCCTTTGCAGGCACTGTGGTTTATGATACTGCTATTGATACAGTAGCATGGACATAACTATGGCTCCTTTGCGCTGAGCCCCTGTCCAGAATGCCCATTCCCTGTCATTGTTGCATCCTTCAGTCCCCTGACCTGTGCATCTCCGTCCCCTCCTCCCCAACCCTCAGACTTCCTAAAAGGACCAGTGGTTGCTGCCCGTTGTGCCTGTAGCCTTTTAGCATTAGCTGCTGTCCTACTGTGCTTATTTGTATTCCATACACACACACACACACACATGCACGCAAACACACACACACACATATATGAATATCACTTGATCACTTGCCTTGACATCTCGTTATTCATCGATTTGCTCTAGTGGGCGCCAGTAACATTTCCATTGGACCCTATCACGTGCCAGTGTAGCCCAATGGCATCTGGTTGCTTTAGGAATACGAAAAGCCTCAAACCGTTCGTTCAGGGTCTTGACGAAGAAGTCTGACCATCTTGTAGATGGGCGGCCACGTGATCTTTTAATATCCTGTGGGATCCAGTTGGTAATGGCTGTAGTCCAGGGGTCATCTCCAAATCACATTACATGTCCTGCCCATCTGATTTTCGATACCTTGGCACACAAGACAGCGTCCTGATTCTGGAATAGTGATGCAAGTCTGAACTTCAGATTCCTTCTCTCACTTGAGTGAGGCGTGATATTCCAAGCATAGCTATTTTAATTCCTCTTTGGGAGACCCAAATAGGGCCCAGGTCTCTGAGGCGTATGTTAATGCAGGGAGAATGGTGTAGTTGAAGAGATGTGCCCAGAGCCAGTGGGTCTTTGTCATTTTTTGCTATTTCTTCGATGAGTTTGAAGGCATTCCATGCCGCTCTCTTCCCTCCTGCACAGCTCAGGTTTTAGGTCATTCATCGTGTTGATTCTCGACCTAGGTACACATAACTGCTGCATTCAGAGATGTTTGTTCCATTGAGAGTGAATGGGGCCTCTGGAACTAGTTCATATTTCATGAACAATGTTTTGTTGAGATTTAGCTGTAGACCTATCTTTCCACATTCTCAGTCAAAGTCAGCCAGCATTTGTGCCGCTTGGCTAATGTTTGGTGTTATTAGAAAGATGTCATCAGCGAGCGGGAGGTGGTGTAGTAGCCGACCTTCTATCTTCACTCCCATTCCTTCCCATTCCATTCCTTCCCATGATGTTCTCAAGGGTGGTGCTGAAGAGTTTTGGTGAAATGGTATCACCCTGCCAAACCCCTCTTTTGACATCGATGATCACTTCCTTGCACACTGGTGAGATCCTGGTGGTGAATATTAATACAACTCACGAGTATCTTAATGTATTGGGTTTGAATGCTCTGTTTGGCTAGGGCTTCAATGACCGCTTCAGTCTCCACAGAATCGAAATATTTTTTAAAACAATGAACGTGAGACAGAGTGGCATCTTGAACTCCCTACAAACTTCAATATATATATGAATATATTCCACATATTTAGTCTCTCTCTAATTCGGTGTCACTCATCATGATCCTCTCCATATCCACTCATGTTCTAAACATTTAAAGAACAAATGAGACTGGTCCTCTCAAACACCTTGCTGAGATTTTGATAGAGTTGTTTTAAGTTTAAGTTTAGGAGGGAAGGAGAGTCCTAGCCCAGACCTACCATCCCAGTAGAGCCTCGCAAGAAGACAGAGGAACCCCCACAACATGAGGGCCACTATTTTCAACATCTGGACTCCACAGTCTGTCAGGAGCTCCACCCAGCAGAGGCTGATCTTTCCCCCATTTCGCATGGCTGCTTGCAGTTCATCAATACATACATGAGGTGTGAGGCTACTACAAGAGTATCCCACCCATAGGACAGAGACTGGTAAGCTACCGGGTCATACTTGATATGCCAAAAACCAGTAACAATTATGAATCTCATTCCCATGACCTGATGGAATGGTTTGAGGATCTTCATTTTTCTGGAGCAAGCAGTTTCCCCTTGGGCTACACTAGCATGTGTCAGGACCTATGGGGATGTTACTGGTGCCCAGTGAGCAAATCGGTGAACAATGGAAGACACGTGATAGAAGTGAATCTACTTATGGTTACAATAGTTTCCACTGGACAGTAATAAAAACCTCTTGGACTTTAGTAACCTAAAAATCTTGAGTAAGAGGAATTTTACATGTAACGCAGGCCCTAGGAAAAATAAGAAGTAATGACTTTCCAGAAAATAGTACTACACACACACACACACACACACACACACACACACATGTTAGAATTCCTCCTCATAGTTACTTTTGGTTTTGGGGCTACATCCAGCTGTATTAAGTGGCTACACCTACCTCTACACTCGAATTACTCCTGGCTCAGGATACCAATAAGGGATTCTGGGAATTGAATGCTGGTCAACTTTCATGGAAAGCAAGAAGTAAGAGACTTCCCCACTGTACTATTATACAGAGCCCTGAAATATGTTTTAAATTTTTCAGGGCATATAATTCCAGGTTGGGTCTTATTTCTTTTGTTTTTTAACTCTAGATGTGAACCCTATATTCTACAATGGAGCATCTATTTATACCAGACCAGAAGTAAAACCACTCAACCTTGATTTTTATTTTTTTTTTAATTTTTATTTATTTATTTATTTTTTTATTATACCACCGTGAAACATACAATTACAAAGGTGTTCATAATTGGTTCTTGGTAATACAGTATACCAGCACCCATCCCTCCACCAGTGCCCCATTTCCACCACCATTGTACCCCCTTCCCGCCCACCCCAGGCTGCCTTAATAGCAGGTACCCCAGTTTTCCTCTCTTTCTCTCTCTCTATATATATATCTCTGCATCTCTCTCCCTCTTATTTTAAACATTGTGGCTAGCCCTGCAGATATGTAGAGTTTATCACTTAAGTCTCTTTGTGTATATTCAATGGTGAGTTTTAATCTGCCATTACCATTTCCCACATTTAGTAAAACACTGGTATCTATTTATGTCCTAGTAATGAATGCAGTCATTCTATATCTGTCCTTTTCCTTGTGACTAATTTCACTCAGCATGATAGACTCCATGTCCATCCATTTGCAGCTAAATTTCACAATTTCATCTTTTCTGACAGCCGCATAGTATTCCATAGTGTAGATGAACCACAGTTTCTTTAGCCAGTCCTCTGTTCTCGGGCATTTAGGTGTTTCCAGATTCTAGCTATAGTGAATAGCGCAGAGATGAATAAAGAAGTACAGATAGTGTTTCTGCTATGTGTTTTTCAGTCTCTCTGGTCTCCCAGGAGTCTATTGCTGGATCAAATAGGAGCTCAATATCTAGTTTTCGGAGGAATGCCCATATTGTTTTCCAAAGGGGCTGGACCAGTCGGCACTCCCACCAACAGTGGATCAGAGTCCCTTTTCCCCACATCCACACCAGCACCGGTTGTTCTTGCTGTTTTGGATGTGTGCCAGTCTCTGTGGTGTGAGATGGTACCTCATTGTTGTTTTGATTTGCATCTCCCTGATGATTAAAGATGAAGAGCACTTTTCATATGCCTTTTGGCCATTCAAATTTCTTCTTTTTGGAAGCTTCTGTTCATTTCTTCTCCCCATTTTTTATTGGGGTTGGCTGTTTTTTTCTTTTGGAGTGCTACCAGTGCCTGATATATCCTGGATATTAACCCCTTGTCAGATGGGTATTGGGTGAATATTCTTTCCCATTCTGTGGATTGTCTTTGTATCTTGGTCACCATTTCTTTTGAGGTGCAGAAGCTTTTCAATTTGATATAATCCCATTTGTTTATCTTTGCTTCCATTTGCTTGGTCAGTGGTGTGTCGTCTTTAAAGATACTTTTTGTTTCGATGTCGTAGAGCGTTTCTCCTATGTTTTCTTCAATGTACCTTATGGATTCATGTCTGATGTTGAGATCTAGAATCCATTTTGATCTGACTTTTGTGCATGGCGTTAGAAGGAGGTCTAAGTTCATTTTTTACACGTAGCTGCCCAGTTTTCCCAGCACCATTTGTTGAAGAGGCTTTCTTTGCTCCACTTAATATTTTTTTGCTCCTTTATTGAAGATTAAGTGATTGTATATTTGAGAATGTGTTTTAGGATACTCAGTTCTATTCCATAGGTCTACGGGTCTGACTCTATACCAATACCACACTGTCTTTATTACAACTGCTCTGTAGTAGAGCTTGAGGTTGGGGAAAGTGATACCTCCCATCTTCTTTTTCCAAGGATTGCTTTAGCTATTCGTGGGGTTTTATTATTCCATACAAATTTCAGGAATGTTTGTTCAATTTCTTTGAACAACATCATGGGTATCTTTATAGGGACCGCATTGAATCTGTATAAAGCTCTAGGGAGTATTACCATTTTGATAATGTTAATCCTTCCAATCCATGAGCAGGGAATGTGTCTCCATTTCCTCAGGTCTTCTTTTATTTCCTGAAGTAACGTTTTGTAGTTTTCTTTGTAGAGATCCTTTACATTCTTTGTCAAACTGATTCCTAGGTATTTGATTTTCTGCAGCGCAATTGTGAGATGGGATAGTTTCTTTAATGTCCCGTTCTTCTCTTTCGCTGTTTGCATATAGGAAGGCCATTGACTTTTGGGTATTGATTTTGTACCCTGCTACTCTACTATAGGAATGTATTATTTCTAGGAGCCTCTTGGTAGAGAGTTTTGGGTTTTCCAGGGATAATATCATGTCATCTGCAAATAGGCGATAACTTGGCTTCTTCCAGCTTCCTATCTGGATGACCTTAATGTCTTTTTCTTCCCTGATTGCTATATCAAGTACTTCCAGTACTATATTGAATAGAAGTGGTGAGAGTGGGCAGCCTTGTCTTGTCCCTGATCTTAAGGGGAAGGTTTTCAGTTTTTCCCTATTGAGAATGATGCTCGCTGTGGGCTTGTAGTAGATGGCCTGGATTATCTTGAGGAAGGTTCCTTTAATCCCCATTTTTCAGGGAGCATTTATCGTGAAAGGGTGTTGAATCTTGTCAAATGCCTTCTCTGCATCTATTGATATGATCATATGGTTTTTATTTTTCTTTTTGTTGATATGATGTATTATGTTGATTGACTCTGGTTTCTCTTCAGATAGTATAAATCTTTCGCCTTTTTTTTTAATTTTTTTAATTTTTTACAATTACAAAGATATACAATTAAAAGTTCATATTTGGGTTTTGGTCATACAGTGTAGCAGCACCCATCCCGCCACCAGTGCCCATCTCCCAACACCAACGTCCCCGGTTCCCTCCCCCTCCCCCAGCCCTCCTCCATGGCAGGTTCTTTATTTCTTTCCATTTCTCTCTCTCTTTCTCTTTTCCTTCCTCTCAGACTATGGATTACAGAACATACATTAAAGGGTTGTCATGTGTATCCTTTTGCCTCTATTTAATGCTCAGTTCTAGGTTGGCATTAGTACCCCCACAATTGTTAGCACACTGTTCCATTTTCTGTCTTACCTAGCCTCTGACTCCCACACGTTTGTGATAATTTCCACCTTTGACAGGACCTCCTGATGTATGTTTCACTTGACCTTGGATATTGGTATCATAATATGTACCTATATATTTATGTTATGCAGATAAATGCAGTCATTCTGTAACTGTCTCTCTCCTTCTGGCTAATTTCGCTCAACATAATCTTCTCCATGTCCATCCATTTGTAGGCAAATTTTATAACTTCATTTTTCCTAACAGCTGCATAGTATTCCATTGTGTAGATGTACCAAAGCTTTATCCAGTCATCTATTTTGGGCACTCGGGTTGCTTCCAGATTCTGGCTATTGTGAATAATGCTGCTATGAACATAAAAAGTAGGGATGGTGTTTCCGCTGCATATTTTGGTTTCCCAGAGTAGATTCCCAGGAGTGGTATGGCTGGGTCAAATGGGAGTTCAATTTCTAGTCTTTGGAGGAATGTCCATATTGTTTTTCAGAAAGGCTGTACCAGCCGGCATTCCTACCAACAATGGATGAGTGTCCCCTTTTCCCCACATCCACGCCAGCACTTGTTGTTCTTGTTCTTTTGAATATGTGCCAGTCTCTGTGGTGTAAAATGGTATCTCATTGTTGTTTTGATTTGCATCTCTCTGATGATTAGTGATGATGAGCATTTTTTCATATGTTTTTTGGCCATTCGAATTTCTTCCTTGCTGAAGTTTCTGTTCATTTCTTCTCCCCATTTTTTGATGGGGTTGTTTGTTTTCTTCTTGTAAAGTTCTACCAGTGCCTGATATATCCTGGATCACCTTACCCAACTTCAAACTGTACTATAAGGCAGTAGTAATTAAAACAGCATGGTATTGGAATAAAAACAGACACGTGGACCTATGGAATAGAATTGAGTATCCTGACACCCAACCTCAAACACATGATCATTTAATCTTTGATAAAGGTGCAACGAGTCTAAAATGGAGTAAGGGAAAGCCTCTTCAATAAGTGGTGTTGGGAAAACTGGACAGCGACATGTAAAAAAATGAATTTGGACCTGTGTCTAACACCATGCACAAAAAAATCAGATCAAAGTGGATTAAAGATCTCAATATCAGACTTGAATCCATAAAGTACATTGAAGGAAATATAGGAAAAACCCTCCATGACATTGAAGCTAAAGGCATCTTCAAAGATGAAACATCTCTAACAAAGCAACTAGAAGAAAAGATAAATATATGGGACTACATGAAACTAAAAAAGCTTCTGCACCTCAAAAGAAACAGTGACTAAGATACAAAAGCAGTCCACAGAATGGGAAAGAATATTCACCCAATACTCATCTGATAAGGGGTTAATATCCAGGATCTTTCGCCTTTTAACCTTGATTTTTATTCAATATTTTAGCATTTCAATAATATAGGAAATATTTAATAGTTGGATTTTTTCTAATATTGGTTCATTTCCCAAATGGCCTGAATATAAAGTTGCTATTTTATGTACAAATTGGTAATACTGATTTTAATAACCACAAATGCCCATGTTTATTTAATTATATAGATATTTAAGACTGACTTACACATCAATACTTTCATTCAGATGAACAATTATCAGGGTTTACTTATCCAGGTTTACACTTTACAGAAGATATAAAACTATAGCATATAAATATCCATTGAATAAGCGATGGGAGTGATCAAAATGTATATAAAAACAAAATGAAAAAATGAGAAATTATGACTTATACATACATACAAGTTGCAAAGATTCTCCTAGCTTCAAAAATCACCATGACATTGTCGGCTCCTGCCATGAGTCCAGTGCTAAGCACACACTAGTTGGCTGTGTCAAGGCTTTTCCTCTCTGCCCTGTCACAACATAAAAGAATTCAGCCTGGCAACCCCTGCAGTCACAAATGATTTCACAAACCATGAGTATGAGAACTTGCAGTTCTCAGGCGCATCAGTTAATTTTGTACTTACATACCTACTAATGCAATCAACTGTGCTTCAATTCTGGGAGGGTTTGAAGAAATCAGCATTACATTACTAAACATCATTGCCTAAAATGACTGTAATTTAACATTCACAGGACACATATCATACAGATGCACAAGTATTTAAACGTGACACCAAATACTTATATTGATATAAGTATTAATATATAAACCTGTATCATTATTAATCTTGTTCATTTTTGGTTATTTTTAGGTAGCACCTAATAGTGCTCAGAGATTATGCATGACATGGTGCTTATCGTACCCTAGTATGCTGGGATATTAAACTGCAGTTCCCTCATGTACAGTAAGAAATGAAACCCTCTGAATTAGTTTGATCCTCAATACTATACCAAAATAATTGAGAACTCTACTTTTTAATAAACAGAATAATTAAATTTCAATAAATTGGCATATAAACATAAATCTCACATTGTTTTTAGCTAGAAAGAAATCAGCTAAAAGAGAAATTTCTAATTTAAATTCTTCTAAATTAGAAATTTAAAAGAAATAATTTAAATTTGTCTAAGGTAAAATGACCTCAATTTAAAAGTCACTTAGAAAAGCTTGCCTAGGAATCCGAGAAAGACATTTAATATTATACTTAGAATTAGAAACTATTTCTCAAAAATAAATAATAGAAACATTCCAGCCATACTAGAATGAATGTCTCATACTTCAGTGATAATGCAAATGTTTTGCTCTGACTTTGCAAATAATAAAGTTTTAATAACGATAGCTATTTTAATATTTATAAAGGACACGATTTAAGAAACTATTCATTCATTTAAGACAATTAAATGATACTAGTCTGACAAACCTGGGGAGTTGGATTGACACATTTTTCTTCACCTGATTTGTAAAAACATTTCCTTCTATTATTTTTTGTTTGTTTGCTGTTTGTTCCAGGGCCTCTTTCAATAGAGCTCAATGCTTACTCTTGGCTCTGAGCTCAGGCTCACCTTATAGGACTCAGGGGACAACATGTGATGCCAGAGAGTTATCTGGGAGGATAACAAGCAAAGCTGGTTCTAAACCTGCTGCACTATATTTCCAGTATTTTGTAAAACCTGGGCCCTATGAACTCAGGATGAGAATGCTATTCGGGTCACCCAAAGAGAATTGAAAGAGCTATGCTTGGAATATCATGCCTCAGAGTTCCAACCTCCGTCGCTATTCCAGAGTCAGGGATGCTGTCTCGTTTGCCAAAGGCATCGAAAATCAGATGAGCTGGACATGTAATGTGATTTGGAGGCGACCGCTGGACTAGAGCTGTTACCAACTGGATCTCAAGGGACATCAAAAGATCACGTGGTCTCCCACCTACAAGATGGTCAAACTTCTTCGTTTAGACCCTGAATGAGCGTTTTGAGGCTCTTCAGTATTCCCTGAAGCAACCAGATGCCATTGGGCTACACTGGCACATGATAGGGTCAAATGGAAATGTTACTGGTGCCTGCTCGAGCAAATCGATGAATAACAGGATGTCAAGTGATCAAGTGATCAGGTGATCTTGTAAAACATTCCTCGACTTGAACTTTCTCTCGTTCATCTATGCATAACCAATGTGAACATTCTAATGAATCTCCCCCCAAAAATTGCAGCAGAAATACATGCTACAGATCTTCAGAAAAAAAATTAAACAATTTTGAAATGTTATTAAAAAGTTAGAGATTGACTATTTTTAAGGTGAAACACTTTATGATGAGCAAGCATCTTTAAGGTGGAATATCATTGACTCATCTCCCCATTATGAATGACCTGGACACATAATTCAGAAAATATAAAGATTCATATTTTAAAGTAAATAATAAAATGCAAAGGTTTTGAGTCCTAAAAATCAGTGTAGAGTAAATATATAAATGACAACTTGTGATTTAAAAAAATTACTTTTGTAAGAATAGCATTATAATACTGAATGATTACCCTATGTTACAGTTACAAAATATATTGTATTATAATGATAAAGTTTACTTATTGCGTATTAATTAACACATACTATATTAGTCACTGGCAAAAATAAAAACTACTCAAGCAGATATTCTATTATCTAAAAGTTTAAAATTATCACTAACTTTACAATTGACACTATTAGTTATATGACACAATACCTGGAAAAGTGAATAGGATATATTCATAAATTAATCTAAAGATAAGTGATATATAGAGTAGGAAATACAAAATGTTGAGTAGAATGTTTAGGGGAGAGACAATGTTCCTGCTCTTAACCAATCATGCAAAGAATGCTCAAAGATAATGGTTTCCAAAGCTATTCAATTGGGCAAAGTGACAAGAAGACACTCTCTGGTCATATGTTCATAGGACCACCTGAAAGAATGCTGAAAATAGTCTAGGCTAGCGGAATGTATGATTGCACCAGTGAGGATTCAGGGGAAGCTAAACAGGCAAAGTGTGAAAAGAGAACAAGAAAAAACATGAGTACCTAGAAACAAAATTTACCTTTCCAAGTAGACCCCAGAAAAAAAGAAGTTAATTCTACTCTTAATTTGAGATCCATATCTTGAATTTTAAGAAATGAAAAAATCTTAGAACTAAGAAACTTTCATTTAAAGAACTTCTGTTTCAAGTCCAAAACATTCATTGTGGAAACAATGCTTGATGCAGTTTTACATGTATGAGTCCACTAAGAAAACAATCTCACGTGTCACTTGTCTTGTCACTTATCTTCCTATTGTTCATTGATTTGCTCAAGCGGGCACCAGTAACGTCTCCACTGGTTGGGAATGAGGTCCATTATTGTTACTGTTTTTGGCATATAGAATACACCACAGGTAGTTTGATGTGAGGGCATTCTGGCTGCAATATCTGTCACCCCATTGATCGCCAGGGTTGATTCTGCTGATCTGGCTGGCTAGGCGGGTGTCCCCTTCCTCCGTCACTGCTCCATGTGCTTCTCTCCCGAAGCTGTGCATTCACTCAAAGGACAGCCTTCCCCGAACAGAGACAGATGGGTCTTCGGTGAGCATATACGAGTAGCTACGCTCCCCTCCTAGAGCCTCCAAACAAGCTCTTAAGGAAACAATATGCTATGTAAAAAATGCTAATTTTTTACACATTACTTAGATTTCCACTTTAAAATGAAGAACATCTGTCATATTTAGTTAACACAGAAAATGTGAAAGATGTGTAAGTGTATTGCCCTATTATAGACCTCTTATACATATCTTTTAAGCAAATTCTGCACTCAGATCTAGAAATAACTCCCTATCCCCTCACACTTTAATTATTCAGTACTGATGATTACTTGTGTTTAATTCAAAGATCAGTTTGCAGGATTTTTTTTAGTAAACCAACATTTTGTATTTAAAAATAAACATTTTCTATTGTATGAAAAGTTTTAGAAGGAAAAAGATGGAAATAAAATAACCAAATTGGAGCCCAGGGGATAATACAGTGGTTAGAACATTTACTGCATGCATATCTGGATTCAATCCCTGCCACCCAATATGTTCCACAGTCACCCCAGGAATGACTCCCTAGTGCTGGTCAGGGAGTAAGCCCTAATCAATGCTGGCACGCCCCACAAAAAAATAAAAGAGAAAATTCATGCATATTAGATCAGTAGGTGTATTTCCCTAGAGCATACATGGATAGCTATTGTTTCATTTTTTCTATTCTTACTTCTATCATAGTGATATTCTAAAACACACTAATAGATGAAAATTGAACATGGGTTTACTCTACTGAGTTGCTGAACCACCAAACTACCACAAACACCATATCATTTATCACAAGGCAAATATCTACTAGGCTCTGAAGTGGCAATTGGTTGAGAGATTTTGCCCATCTGAATTCATTTGTATTCAGATTGTGCTTATTACAAACTGTTTAGGTAACATTGAGTATTATCTTTCTGATGTTATGAGGAAAAATAGGAATCAGCGTTGAGAAATAGTCACACTCTAAATATACTTTGATTATTTATAGGAAATCTTATGAATGTATATAATTTGAAAAAGACTGATATTTGTTTGCTTGTCTAAATAACCAATAAAACTCAAAGGAAGGGTGGACTATTAGAACAACACAGTGAATCAAAGTGGTGGTTTGATAACAACTAGTAGTGTTATGACTATCGTGATGCTAAATTCAGGAAATATTTGCACTGCATTTCCTATTCCCTTTTCTTTTAGTCTTTGATGGATATATAATAATTATATTTTATAAGAATGCCAGTGGTGACGGAAGTAAGCTTCTCCTAATGCAGAAGCTGTAAAGCTATCAGAGAGCTTTAAGCAAATGTTATCTGTTTTACAGAAGAAATCAATTACCTGCAGATTGCTTAAACCAGTGACAGGCATGGTAAGGAATAAAATGTGTTAAGTAGAAAAGTTACAGCCATCAACATGTAAGGAATTACATGATATATGAAAGCAATCACTTGTTCAATTTACCTTCAAAACTAAAACAAGTTCTTCTGCATTGGAAATAAACCATGAACCTCTTCTGAAAAGTGAACAATTTTGAACTCAATGGAAAAGTACTATATAAATTTTAACCAGCAGTAGAGCTATTAGAAACACACAAGCGGGTTTTTAGAGATAAAGTATGTGAACTGTTTAACATACTTATTTCAAAGCAAAGGCATCAGTTTGTCTTCATTTTCCTATAATTCAGAGTTATGAAATTTTTCAGATATACCTGGAATAAAAGAGTCTGCTAGAAAATGCTCTGCACTTTAACATGTTATATTTTATTTTATAGTGAAAGGATCATACTCATTAAAATATCTAATGCAATTGTGTTTAATAATCTACAACCTATATGTTTTGATATTTATCATTCTCTATTGATGATGAAATCTATTATTTATATTAGCAAGAAAAAGTACATAAGTGGATATTCTTTTTTTGTATAAAGCGGAAATAAATGTATCAAAAGAGACTTTGACTATTATATTGGTGGGCATGGTGACTTAAAATGCTCATCTGAAATCAGTTGATTATTCACACATATTTGGTATCTTGCTTGTGAAACAAGGTCACCGTATTTAGTTGTTATATCAGCCCTCTAGGAAATTTTTTGCATTGCAAAATTTAACTTTTAAGAAATTAATTCAACTCACATGTGACATAAAAAAGTGATTTCTTAATATTGCAAAACAGAAATCACTTTACCAGATGTGCCGTCAGAGATATCATAACATAACCATCACGTTTCTATGAGTGTCATTGTGTGTGATGGCAGTCATGACTGCGATACCTGCCTAATGAAGAACTCACATTTTTCTTCTCAGGTTCTTCTTTTTAAAAGCCTGAAGAGTGTTTAGAAGAATTTGCCCACATGATCTTTTAATAGAATCAGGAGTAATATACCAGCTGGTGCATATCATTCTTCTATAATATTCCGAGGGAGAGCTTTTGCTGATTTAATTTTCTGGGGAATAAAATATGTATATTCAGATTTCATGCAAGTCAATTGTCCTTAATGGACAAATGTTAATGATAAATTCAAAGTACTACATTTGTAAGTTAAAATTTTTGAGGAGAGTCACACTAGTGTTTTTTTCTTTCTTTTTTAAAATCCACTCTGACACAGGAAACAATAATGTACAAATTCCACATGAAAGACAACACTGCTAATGTTTTTTTTCTCTGCAAATTTAGCAGGTTGATGTAATAGTGATGTCCCACTGATTATTCACCACAGACCTTCCAGCAGGAGAATGCATTCTTAAAATATGAACTTGAAGCTGAAATAATAAATTTGCATTTTCACTCCTCCTATAGGACATGTTGAGATACCACATGCTGTTGGTGAGAATGACCCCTAAGTGTTGGATTTTCTCCCCCTCGCTCTTTTCAAAAACAGTTAGTATGGCGTGCAGTGAACCAAATCAACAATGTGATTCAAGCTGTCTCTGTTGCTTCTTGGCCAAAGAAAGGATAAACTATAAAAACTTGCCTCCTACAGCTTTCGGCTCTTGCTTCCCACACTTTAACATCTTCTGTCACCTCTGGCGCTGTACAGGCCCATGCTAAGCTAAACTAAAGGATGATAAGTTTGCTGCCTTTGCCCTCTGAGGGCTGCACATTATCTATCAAGTATCAGTAGCCATTTCTGTGGGATATTTGTCACCCACGAAGGCCTTTAGAACAAATGAAATGGGCAACAAATTACAAAAATGTCATTCTCTAAAGGAAATGGATGAAGGCTTTTGTTTTTCAGTAATAAATGGATGCCATAGGCTTATAACACTATTTTTATATTAAATTTGACAGGGTTACTATTTCTAGTTCATTAAGGAAACAGCTTGAAAATCATTTCTTTCTGTATTTTAAAGAATAATGTTGTTTCCCTCTTTTCTTCACAGTAATAAATATAAACAATACCTGCAGTAGATCCTAAAAATCACAGGTCATGATTAATTTCTAGTTACTTTTTTTTAATGCTTGTTTTATGAGTGTGCACAAAAATCATTTTTGGGAGGTTTTGAGATTATTAATGGATTATGTAGAGGCATCTGAATGGATTTCAAAATTCCGATTTATATCCATCCCTCCTTTCTTTATAAATCCAAATATATTACTTCCTTTTCTCACTTTTCTCACACATTATAGTTTTACAGGGCATCATGATAAATATGCCATGGACAAAGGTCAAGGATAATAACTCAATTCTTTAAATGAAAGCTTCAAAGTAAATCCTCTGTGTTTAACTGCAGTACACAGGGGTCAAGATGACAATGTCTCAGACTAGAGATAAATTATGCGTTAATACCTTTGAGCCTCAGTACATTTGTTAAATGGGTATACTTTGGCTGACATACTTAGATGTGCTTTGAAGTGGAACTTGAGCAGGAGAAAATACATAATAAATTAAATGGCATCACCTATTTTTAGACAGGCGTGGATTATGTAAACTATCAAGTTGTGCTTAATATTTTATGACAGTTAAAATGTTCTAATGCTCTAATAGAATAGGCATATTTCTTCTGTAGTTTCAGTTCCCCAAATATTTTGGAGTTAAGTTATATTTCATTCACTAAGTCTACCCTATAAAATGATATTTGCATTCTAAGATAGTGAATATAATTTAAGGGTTATATTTTACAAAAATTTCAGGTCTAAGTGTATTGATGAAAACTTGGAGTATCATCATTATCAAATAAGAAAGAAAACAAAAACCACCAAAAATCAGTTTTGTTATCCTCTGTGAAAATTATTTAATAGTATTACATTTGTGTGTATTTTTAATTTTTCTGTTTCTGTGTCTGAAATCATAAATCTTGAGGGGATCGATGCATCAATCTATGTCCATTTTTGTGAAAAATTTGTTAAGTAAAATAATGAAACCTTAGGTAAGCCCATTCTAATTTTCAATTATGTCAAAACCATAATTTGCTAATACGAGAATTTTCAGCCATGTTTTATTCAATGGACACATGTCTTATTTTGCTTAAATTTCTGTTTGTTTCTTAATATGAGAACACATGTCTGGGTTCATGAAGATCCCTACTTGTAAAAGCTTTCATAAAAGGCATTTTGGAGCCAATGATTCCTTAAATAAAACCTGAATATATCAGTCCACATCTATCCATTTGACAAATGTTGTAAGCTCAAAGGCACCAAGACACATTTAATCTCTAGATGAATCAATGCATACTGCTGCATACTGCTGTGAGTCATCAGGACATCCTTCAGTATTCCTTTATTTGACAGGTCAGTCTATGTTGCTTTTGAATTCTTTCCTAAAACTAATCAATGATCCTTGTACATATGATATTTTGAAAGTGAGGAATATATAAAGATAAAGGATAAGAAGTTATTGTTCCTTGCGTGAGGAAAAAAATGGTTATCAATCCCGTCATAAATTCACTAACAAAATAGAGGTTTCATGGAAGAAAGTTAATGAAATATATATTTATTTATATAAAATGATAAACATATTAACATAGTCACTAAAAAAGTTGAATAATTGGTTTATCTGTTGATCTTTAAAATTAGAGTGAACTGAAGCTGGACAGATGGTACAAAGGGTAGGACATTTGACTGAGCGTGTGGCCAACCTGTGTTCAATTCCCAGTATATTAGCCTGAGCACTACCATTGCCTAGGTGTGATCCATGACTGAACCAGCAGCACTCCATGATCCTGAGTGGGCCAAGCCCCCAATTAAAAACAATAATTAAAATAAAGTGTATTGAATCTTACTTAATTCCAAAGTGTAGACTATATATCACATCTAATCACTCAGTCTTTAAAATTGGGTTTCTAACCTTTTCTGATTCTCACATAAAGACAACTTCATATTGCTTTCCATTATTAAATGCAGACCACTTTAAAATAAGGTGATTATTTTTATTTCCTTTATTTGTGTACTTCAATTTACTCAACAGATCTGAAACCAAGTTTCTTACTGTTCAAAATATCTTTCTCTTGACTCCCTTATTGTTAAATTGTAGGAAAAAATAATGAATAAAGTCAAAGACATCGAGGAATTATAGGAAAGCCATGAGAAAGGATGTCTTCTTCTAAAGCTAAAACAAAAGAGGCAATGTTACAAAATAAGGAAAAGATGCATTTTTGTGAACTAAAAAAGTAAGAATTATTAATTACCTGAACCCAGAATTTCAGAGTAAGAAAACTAAATAGAATGGTAAATAGACCAAGGGCAGTTTGGTATTTCATGGCAAATGAATAAGCAAGTCTGGAGTTGCTGTAAAGTCATGGCCTAAACAAAAGGCTCTGTATACAAAGAGAGTCTTTCAAGTTATTTTTCATAGTATGTTTTCTTCCAAGATATAGCAATGATTGGTATGTTTCCTAACAATATCTAAATATATGAAATGTGAAATCTCGCTTGACCAGCCAGCAATCAGAAAGACAGAATTTAGTAAAATAAAGCTGTGGGAATAAATGTAAAAGTATTGCATACCACAATGTGCAAAAGGAAGGGAGGGAGGGTGAGAGAGAGAGAGAGGAGAGAAAGAGAGTGAGAGAGAAAAGTGACTGCCAATGAGGCTGGCTGGAGGGTGTGCAGAGGAAACTGGGTACATTGGTTGTGGGAAATGTGCACTGGTGGGCAGATGGGTGCTGGAACAATGTATAACTGAAACCCAGTCAGCTTTGTAAATGAAACAAATGAACAGCTTTGTAATTGTATATCTCACAGTGACATAATAAATTTTTTAAAAAATTAACAACATTTAAAAAAGCTGTGGCGAAGGAGGATATTGGAAGGAAAGAACATAAATTATTTCATGATTTAGTCAATGTATTATATCTGGGGAAAATAATTTATTATTTAGTTTAAGAATATTTGCCTTATGTTGTACATTCTTTGGAGAAAAGAAGCAAACATTGGGAAAGGTTAGAAAGCTGTTCATTTCAATAAAATAATCCCTAATAATTCAGATAATTTACAAAAATAAATGCCAATTCATTGTTATCAGATGCATTTATGGTATTTGACCACATCTATATTGAATTTCACCATTGAGTTAATCATCCTTAAGTACAGGGAATATCTTAAAGCATAAATAAAAAATTAAACGAGACTTAAACTTTTAGAATAATCAAATCAAGTTTAAAAAGAAAATACAGCTTTTCCTTTTCTTTTTGTTTTTTTTTAACCAAAATATGGCCATAACACAAGTTTAGAAAGAAAATACAGTTTTCCCTTTCTTTTTTGTTTTTAACAAAAAAACATGGCCATAAATTACTTAACAGAAACAAGTCTTTGTGGTAGAATACACAAGCAATCTGAATAGCTTTCTTTTTCGTAAATCCTTTCAAAATAGAATAACTCTTTTTATTTAGTCAGTTCTCGTTTCATCATGCATACTCATCCCTTCCATTCTTATCCCGATTAGTCTACCTTTATGTCTTAAATAGATAGCTTCTAAACAAAAACAAGAATAGAACTTGAACTAGTTAGGCTTATCATCAATTTTCCTATTGTAAGTGATACTTTATAAATAAATATCCCCTAAACCAACAAGTCCAGTGAAAATATAGCTTGAAACCCATACCTTCTTTCTTAGTAACTTGGTGAGAATAGTCATGTTCCTTCACATTTTTAAGATTCAATTTTCTCATTTAGAAAAGCAGGACTAATAATAGTATCTCCTTTGAACAGTTGATATTTTGAAAACACTTGAAATTTTGCAAAGATTTCCAAGCTATTTGTCAGAGTATGCTTCCTTCCAAGATAGAGAATCGGTAGATATGTTTTCTAACAACATCTAAATAATATGAAATGCAAAATATGTTATTCTTTGAATTTGCTGACATTTAGAACATGTATTCAGTAATACTTAAAATGCAGTTTTGTTACAGAAATGATCCGTTTTCTTTGTTAAAGTATTGTTCTACTTCTTTTTCTCTCGAAATGCCCAAGCCTCCCTTGAATACCTCTGTTTCACTCTTGTTCTCTCTTCCCTCTCTCTCTTCCTCTCTCTCTTTCTCTCTCCTCATTTTAAGTAAATTTCTTTAAATGATGCCATTACCCTTCACTAAAACAAAGTATTGTGTAGATTAATTTTATCTCATATTTGTCTTTCTTGTGTTCAATATGAATGCTCTCCCAAGCATTGCTAGGAATGCTCTCTGAGCATAATGGGGCATGGCCCGGAACCAAATTAAACAAACCCAAAACCCCTAAAAAAGCTAACTAAATTAAATCATGGCTCAAGAAGGAACAAATTATTGCTTTTAGATGGCTCTACCTCTATTGATAAAAATTGCTAAAGTGTCTAATCTTTTAAAAGCTAATTTTCAGGGACAAAAAAATAAGTAAAGTTTGTATGACACGCTTGCATGTAGCCAACCTATGCTCAATTACAGTCACTACCTATGATAGCCCTTCCTTCAAGAGTGATTTCTGTGCATAGATTCATGAGTAAGCTCTGGGCAGCAGTAGGGTGTAGCCTACTAAACGGACTAAATAAATATAAAGTTTGCTTTACAAAATTAACTTTGAACTGCTAAGAGCTACCACAGCTGGTTAAAAATTGCTTTTCAAAATCAGCCATAAAATGAGCATTATATATATATTTAATATATAAAGAATTCTCCAAATCATAATATATTAATTAGCTACACAATACAGCTACATAATACAGTAAGCCAGAATCAGATTACTTATTGAACTAATATAATTTGCACAGTGGTAGCTAATTTAAGGTATGCATTCTCTTTTCAGCCTATTTTTAGTAATTATTAAGTAAATATTATATGTCTGGAATTTGAAAACATATCATTCAACAGTTTTTAAAGGGACTGTTTTAGGTTCTTATAGGTAGATAGGAAAATCAATTATTTCAGGAAATAACAAGAATAAAGGAGATGATAAATATTCACTGAAAAGAAAATGAATTATACTTTCTAAGATTAGCATCAGATTCTTATCCCATTATTCCTTTATAAGGATCTTTATGCGATGCATCAGATATCACAATGTTAGGTGGAAAAAGTTCACCTTAATTATTTAATGGGATTTATGGGTACACTCAGAACAAGCTAAGGAGACTGAATACTGCTACCTACATGCCTATGGGAAATGTCTGTGTATTCATCAATGCTAAAAAAGCAAATATTTCTTTAATCCTAACAAATAGAACAAAGAGACAATGAAAATATAAAGATCCTGCTCCCAATAATAAAATAGACTTTAAGCTATTATGCTAAAGACAGGTTAGTAAAATAGTCACATGATTTTTAATTTATTTTATTTTGGTTTGGGGGCTATATTCCTGGCTCTGTGCTTAGGGATTACAGGTTATTTATGGGGTGCAGGTTATTAAACCTGTATCAGCTTTATCTAAAACAAGTGTCTTGCCTCCTGTACTATCTCTCTGGCCCTGCAAACATTTTTTAATAAGAAAAGATTGTCGCGAAAGAACAAACTTTGATAAAAACAAAGTCAGTCACATGACAGATCACCAAATTTATCCACATAATATTTCAATGATATTTGAAATAATGATATATCCACCGACCAAATACATTGAAGTATTTGTTGTCAGAAGAAGAAAGTATATAGGGGCCGGGTGATGGCCAGCGGGTAGGGTGTTTGTCTTGCCGCGAAGCCGGCCTGTGCCGACCAGGGTTGATACCCGGCATCCCATATGGTCCCGGGAGCGCATGGGAGTAATTCCTAGTGAAGAGCCAGGAGTAACCCCTGAGCATTGCCGGGTGTGTCCAAAAAAAAGCAAAAAAAAAAGAGAGAGCTATAAGTACCAAATATCTCTATCTCTACCTAAATTGTGTTCTACTGGGGTGGGGCAGAGATATTCAGTAGGAGTAACATGAGATAATGGTGAGGAGCAAACACTTGGTGGATGAAATGGGCTTTTGAATTGTTTTTCATGGAAGCCCCTATCATTAACAATGCTGTAAACCATGGTGTTTGATTTTTTTTATGGCAGTTTAATTATACAAAAAGTTAAATGATGTTTCAGTTTATTCATCATTAGCCTGCTTTACAATTTTTGATCCTTTTTAGAACAGTTTATACTTGAATCCTCTAAAATTACTTAAAAGTATGTAACTGCTACGTGATCATTTACTCAAATAGGCCTTTATTAAGTTAGAAGTTACATTCTCATGAGATGGGTACCCTGCAAAAGTTTTCAAATAATGGAAACTGATGACAAAACTCTAATAATAATGCCTGTTATCATAGAATTATCAAATTTTGTGAGTTAAGTAATACTGAAATACTGTTTATGAACTCTGTTTCCAAAGTCTCTAAACCCCAGTGACTTCAGCTTAATGCAAATACTAAACATCCGATCACTTGATCAGTAAGATAAGCATTTATGCACTATTAGTAGACAAAAATCTAGACCCAGCTAATGTATTCCAGAAGAATAAAATTCATTAATTCTGTTCCAGCTAATTTTTATTCTCTTAAGCAAAAAAATAAATAAATATGCTGCCCAGAGACCTCAAATTTAATAGAAATATTTAAATTTCACATATACATATGTTTCTCTTTCTGTTTTTGTTTTTTCATATTTTGGTGCTAAGATAAAAATTTGGAATTAATAATAAAATAAAAGTATAAGGTCAAATATGTGAGATAGAAGCTTGTTTTGTTAACTAATATCATTCTTTTTAAGCCAAAGTAATTTCCCAATTTCCTATCTTTGCTTTATTGTTGGACTATAGAAACTATAAAATTAATAAAATAAATTGGTACAGAACTTTTGAACTTTATTTGGATAAGAAATAGGTTTATTTTCTCATATATAAGCTTTTAAAACATTAAAAATTGATGATTTCCAAGAAGGTATTAAAGATGTTCTGTCAAATAGCAATAGCTATGCAAACCAGTAGCTCTCAACTATGTTTTAAATTAAAGGCAAAATATTCTTGTGCACCTCACCATATTTATATAGACTTAGAAGGGAATTATCTGCTCCATTTTTAGAGTTCCAGATTTTTATCTTATATTTCTGTATCTCATAGAATTATATATTTCTGTAATCTATAGACTGTGTGAGATCAGTCATATAATGGTATAGATGTATATATTATACATATATATAATATTTTCATATATATATAATTATCTGCTGTTACCTGAAAAGGAATATATGTCATAAAGCATGGAAAGGGAGAAAACAAGAGCAAATGTGTATGTTACATGTAAAGAAGAAAAAATATTAAATAATATTCTGAGGTTTCTTATATCAAACATCTTAGCTAGAATATACCCTTTTGATTTTTATTCCCCACTCTCATTGCTTTTATTAGAAACTACATTATCTGAATCATAATCATCCTCGAACTCCCCTCTTTATTTTTCTACTTAGAACCAAAAGTTCATCTTCTACTAGTATTCCACCATGTAATTCAAAATTTTTGCATTCTATATTTAGATTATTTTTTGCATTCTACATTTAGAATATATTTTCCTTTTGTTTCTCAAAACTAATACATATCGCCCCTGTTCCCAAATTAGGGAAGAAGAGAATACCATACAAAAGAATGATGAGGGAGGAAGGAACGAGCACAGATGACCTCCCTTATATGTGGGATATAAGAATTTTTGCTAGAGGAATATTGAATGTCCAAAGGGCCCACAGATATATAGGGCGTGAGATCTGATCTTAAGTAGGATCAAGGCAGAGGTTGGGGTTAATAAGAGAAAATAACTCACTAGGTCAATCTTGGAAGAAAATATGCCTAGCTTAGAGACAGGCGGAGCCAATGGGTGAGGAGGATAAATAAGATGAATATTGTTGGAAGATGGTGGATACTGGTGATAGGATTGGTGATTTTACACTGTATGCCTGAAACAAGAAATCACAAATCAAGCACAGATATCCTTGTAATTTTATAACTCACAGTGATTCAATTAAAATGTTTATAAATATTTAAAATGAATGATGAAATAGTAGATTGTGAAATTATAAAAATAAATGGATTTTATATCTTCCTTTTAGCTACTTACCATTTGCTTTTACTACATTTTAGTTTGCAGTAATTTAAAAAGTAATATATAACTATAGTTAAAATGAGGACAGCAGTTCTAGTAACCTTGGAAGAAAACTAGAGAGAAATGTAGGGGAGAAGAAAGGAAGAAATATGAAAATTATCACGGTGACCTTGCTTGTTTACTCAACACCGCAAGGAAATATAAAATTTAAGGCGCTTAAGTATTGTTATATTACTAGAATGACTCTACTA
>JAJIBD010032654.1:0-29487 GCA_021461705.1 Cryptotis parvus | reverse complement strand
GACACTCTGAGTCCCACTCTCTGGGTCCCACGCACAGGACTCAGTGGGATGACAGAGACCCAAGGCTCCAGACGCCTTCACTAGCAAAGATGATTGCTTTGAAATCAAAGCAACACAAGGTGTCGGGCACAGAGGAAGGCAGCACCCATATGCAGGGCAGCGCCTCGCCCAGACTCAGAGGAAGGGAGCACCCATACAAGGGACAGCACCACGCCCAGACCCCAGGCTGCCTTTCTTTTAATTAATTAATTAATTAATTCATTCATTCATTTATTTTGCCTTTTTGGGTCACACCAGGCAATGCTCAGGGCTTACTCCTGGCTCTGCACTCAGGAATTACTCCCTGTTGATGCTGGGATATGTTGATCATTTGGGAAGCCAGGATGGAACCCAGGTCGTTGGCGTGCAAGGCAAATGCCCTCTCTGCTGTGCTGTGGCCCGGCCCCCCAGGCTGCCTTTCTTGCCAGTGCCTCCCAGGCTACTGCTTGCAAAGTAAGGAGGACTGTTTAGGAATTAGTGCTCCGCAGTGTCGTTATTCAAGAGCTGCCATTGAGGAGCTGCTGTATCCCAGACCCCGGAGGAAACAAGTGTCTGGGCAGTGCAGGAACCCGGGGCTCCCACTCCTGCTCGAGACAGGCGGCATTGGTCTCTGCCCAGGTGCCAGGCCCTGAGAAATGTCTGCAAGTGTGTGTGAGAAGGGTGCCTGGAGAGAAGGGGGAGGACAGGCCAGCACCCTGTCCCTCTGGAGAACACCCACAGAGGAACTGACTCTGCCTGTGCTGCTGTCTCCAGCGTGACTTACGAGGACCCCCAGGCTGTCGGAGGACTGGCGTCGGCCTAGACAGTCGGAAACAAAGCTCTGAAGTGGTGAGTCTTGAACCCTGATTTCCTGCCTGGAGTGCTTTCCCGGGAAGGGTGGGCAGTGTGCAGAGCTGACGGGATTGCTAGGCAGAAGCGGAATAAAGGGCAGCCCAGTACAGGAGCAGTGTGTTTCCTCACGAGTCTTCATCCCACTGAGCTCAGCCTTCCCATGAGCAGAGGGCAAGAGGAATCTACACCCAGGAGGTGTGGCCCAAACCTCTGTTCCTCTGCCTGGTGGCCCTGAGCTTATGGGTGCAGTTTCCTGCAATGTTAAGAGGGGGCACTTGAGACTAAATAGTGATTCTAGGACAGTAGTACTGTGGGAGGACACTTGCCTTGCATGCTGCAGACCTAGGTTCAATCCCTGGAATCCCATAGAGTCCCTAAGCCCACCAGGAGTGATTCTGTGAGTGCAGATCCAGGAGTAACCCCCTGAATACTGCAGGGTGTGACCTCAAAACAAACAAATAAAAATAATGACTCTACAAGGAAAATGCTAGTATAGGCCCCTCTACTGGTCATTTGTGGCTCGCCTTGGTGAAGCCGGCAGCCCCAATAGAAGGTGGTTGATCAGGGTTTGATGAGGATCTGGCGCTGGACTGATGGAGGAGCAGCTGGGTGGTGCCGGAGGGTGTTGTGGGAAGCTGTCTGGAAGGAGCAGCACTGAAGGCAGAGAGGTGCTTTGAAGTAGCGGGTAGCGCCTGAGTGGAGACCCCAAATGCAGCCACAGTTTCTGGCAGGCTTGAGATCGCCAAGGAGGGAAGGATTGGTGTCGACTACTTCTGGGGAAACCATTCCTCCCACTATGGCAGTGAAGGAAGGTGTGTCCACGCAGGCAGGGAGAGGGTGCTGTTACAGCAGCCTCAGTACCCCTCCCTTGAGGGTCCCCATAATGAGCTGTAAGGGGCAGTGGGAGGTTAGTGGCTTGGTAGTTTTCCAGGCACTGTTCTCCAGTGGCTGTCCAGCTGGCTGTGGGTCAGAGAACTGTGACAGGACTGACTGGCTTTCCTGATCTCACTCGGCTACCTGAGGGCCCAGCCCCTCTCTGCACTGGCCGCCAGGGGCACAGCAGAGCCAGTCGAGCCATCTTGGCTTCTTAGCACCCTGCTGCTCCCAGGAGTGGGCAGTGCCCCCTGAGACTGAGACTGGTACTCCCCACATGTAGGCAGTGGTTCTGTCTTGCCTTTCTCTTAGGGTGCCCTCCACCCAATAGGTGTTGAGTGGGATGGGGGCAAGGGAAGTATTCAGGACAGTGCCTGTTGAGGGTGAATTCTCCCGGCCTGGACCAGGCGGGCTGTAGACAGGCTGACCATGTTTACTCCCTACTCTGCCTCCAGGGCCTCCCCTCCTCCTGCTGGGCACATCCCCTGCATGTCTGCCCTTATCTCTATACCCAGGCCCAGGTCCAAGCACAGGAGATGTGGTTTTGTGCCCTTTGGCCTTTGGGTGCGTGGCCTGGCCCTGCTCCCTATATTCAAAGGTCTTGATGACTTCAACATGTTTTCCACTTGGTGATAGATAGATTGTTTTCGGGTTTACTGTCCAACAGGGCAATGGGGTAGGGAATAAAGGTTCCTCTGTGTGTGTGTGAGTGTGCGTGGCGTGTGTATGTGTGTGTCTGTGTGTCTGTATCTGTATCTGTACCTGTATGTATCTGGTGTGTAGTGTGTACTGTGTATGTATCCGTGTGTGTGTGTGTGTATGTGTGTGTCTGTGTCTGTCTGCAGGTATGTGGGTGTATGTTTGAATGTGGTGTAGTGTGTCAGTGTATCTGTGTGTGTGTGTGTGTCTGTTCGGCACTATGTAATCTGTGTACACACACTCTTAGTCACATGCCCCTTCCAGCCATTACTTAGGTCACATTGTTCCACATCCTGAATCATACTGACCTGGAGTGAAAACTGGGCCAGGGGAGAAAAATAAGAAAACAGTAAAGGGGAGGGGCACTGGGCTAGTCTGCCTCCTTGGGCTTTTTAGTCCATTCAGAATTTACAAAAAAGGGGGCCAGAGCGATAGTCCAGCGGGTAGGGCGTTTGCCTTGCGACGGCTGGTGCCAGCCTGGGTTCAATCCCGGCATCCCATATGGTCCCCTGAGCACTGCCAGGAGTAATTCCTGAGTGCAGAGCCAGGAGAAACCCCCCTGAGCATTGTCAGGTGTGACCCAAAAAAAAAAAAAAGAATTTACAAAAAAGGGGCTGGAGCAATAGTCCAGCGGGAGGGTGTTTCCCTTGCATGTGGTCGACCGGGTTCAATCCCGGCATCCCATATGGTCCCCCACGCAGTGCCAAGAGTAATTCCTGAGTGTAGAGCCAGGAGTGACCTCTGAGCATCTCTGGGTGTGACCAAAAGCAAAAAAAAAAAAAAAAAAAAAGAACTGAGGAAGGTAACTGAGGAATAAGAAGCCTTTGTGTGTGTGTGTGTGTGTTGTGTGTGTGTGTGTGTGTGTGTGTTATTGGGCAGATTAGTCAGAAAAAGGACAGATGATTTTGTGAAAAACCGGTTCTTTGGAAAGTTGACCTCAGAGGAGCTGCCCTGGCTGGCCTTACAGAGAGTTTCTAAATATCAGGGACTGGATGGCTGAGAACATATTCTCCTGTTGGGATTCTTGTTACTAAACTTCTTTTCTCTTTTCCAGGCAGGTAAGGGGAATGTGCTGAGTGGGGAAGGGGTTGTTGGGGGGAGTAGGGGGTGGGGCAGCGGTCACGTCTTCCCTCACCTGGCCAGCGACCACCCTCTCAGCTGTGGCTTTCTGCTTCCACGATATGTTGCATCTTTATCATGGGTCTTGCTGTGACTTTTCTTTCTGGGGGCTTTTCTGTCCTCGGCCCAGAAGAGAGGTAAAGGTGGGAACTCTGACCTGGAGCCCATAGACAGCTGGCTCATAACCCAAGGAATGGTGAGAGGTCACCAGCTGAGCCAAGTCCCCTGTCCACCCCAGCGCTGTCCTGTGTCACCTGCTGTGCCCTTGTGAGTCAGACAGTACAAGGCATTCTCTTCCTTCTGACCGGGTGCCAAATTTCCCCTCTTGTTTTTTTTGTACAATCTCCTTCAGCCAGAGATTTGCAGCCGAGGAAAAACCATCTCTGATTTCTCGCTGAGGCCCATGCCCCGGGGCCTTTCCCCACACCAACTGATCTGCATTTGCAGTGTGAGAGAGGGCCCCTTCCCTCCTTTTACTGTCTCTGGGCAGCATTCACTTTCCCAGGACAAGCACAAGGTACTGTGGCTGTGGCTTGGGAAGAAGGGGCCGTCTCAGAAAGGAACAGACTTGAGCACCTGGCCAGAGAAGCCTCCCAGCCCAGAGCCTGGGAACTGGCAGTCTTCAGCCTCTGGGGGTTAGAGCAGGTCCTTTACCCATGGCCCCATTCTTCTCCCCAGAAGACGTGTTTCTCCTTGAAGAAGCACTCAGACATGGTAGGGGTAGATTGATGATGCCAAAGGGCTGTAACGCCAGGGCAGCCAGTTTCCCTCCTCCAGTTGGGGCGCCAAGAGAGGGTGACCTCATTCAAGGCGGCCTCCGTGGGGTGACAGTTTCCCCTGGGGTGTGTTTGTTGGGGCAAGCAGCAAAGGTGATCGGCCAAGAAAGGAGCTGTGGGGTGGAGGGTTGGACCCACCAGCAGTGAAGCCTGAGTCCTCCTGGTTGCTGTGCCAGGCTGGGGGCTGGGGACATTCTCAGCTGGAGCCCACATGCCCGAACCCGCAGGGCAGCCCAGGAAGTTGCCTTCCCAAGCAAGGCGTGAATGCATGAAAGCTCCTGGGGCCTTCAGAAGGGGCAAGGGGTAACCCTCTGCCACCTGTCATGGAACTGGTGACCTTTGCACCCCCGCTGAGGTGGGGCCGGCCTCCCGCTCCACACCACCCAGCAGGGGCTCTGTCCCACGGGCTTCTACACCAGACCCACAAGCCTTGTTCATGAGCAAGCACCCTCAGGTGCTTGTCGTGGGGGTCGGCCGGGTGGTCTTCAGCCAGAATGCTAGAGATTATGTCCTCTCCACTCTCCAGACTGGGAGGATCCAGCCAAGTGCCTGGATCTTGTGCCTGTTACTCCTGAGAAAAAGGATACTGTCCACACACACCAACCCTCAGTGTGGCCGTGGCAGCTGGGAGGCACCTGCCTCTGCTCCTCCGGCTGCCCACCCTCACTGAGAGCTCCAGTCCCCTGACTCCCAAAGAAAAGCCCGACTAACCGCTAACCTGGTGTCTCACCTGCCTGACCACCATGTTCTGCCTCTTAAACACCGTCTATTAACTGCTTTTGCCTGACTCCCAGAGCATAGATGCCCCACTCTTTCCAAACAAGTACAGATTCTTTACTTGGAAACTTTTTGAACTCTTAAGGGCCATTGCATTATTCTCAGGATGTTAGGCAGCGGGGAGGGGTGGGAAGAGTCATAGGAAAGTCTCCTGCTTCTCTGGAAAGAGCATCCCAAGTGACAGAAAGTGCTCTGTGGCACTGGGAACAGAGCGGGGGAGTTTCCCTTGGGGGCGGGACTGGCAGATGGGCCTTGGCTCTCATGGAACTTTCAGTACTAGTGTGCCTGGCAGCGGGCTAACAGGTCCAGGTTTACTCCAGCTGCAGAGAAGGCTGCCCTGAGATTGCGTGACATGCCCCCACTACAAGCCTTTTGCCTTTCCTGGCTGCTGATCAGAGACGGGTGTCTTCCATATGCCAGCAAGCCGGGGAAAATACTAAGGGAGCTCAGAAGTCACAGCAAGAGGCCTGGAGAGGTGGTACAGCAGGGAAAGCCTTCGCCTTGCACACAGATTGGGATTCCATCCCCAAGCATTCCGTGTGGTCCCTGAGCTGAGCCCAAGCAGAAGTGATCCCTGAGCACAGAGCCAGGAGTACACCCTGAGCACCACCAGGTGTGCACACACTCAAAAATGCCAAAGCAAAGACAGGGTGTGCAAGTTGAGAGTCATCTGCTTCCTTGTCAGGTTCTGGGCAAGAGGAAGGGGCTCCCCAGCCCTGTGAGCACCACAGCTGCAAGCCTGAGACATCCCCAAGAGTGCTGGCTGGGGCTGCCTGTGATTCTAGTGACCCCACTACCCCCCCCCAGGTCCCTGCCTCTGTGTGCAGTAGCAGGAAGTTCCATGGGCAGCTGCTCAAAACTCCTTCACAGAGATGTCCCTTTCTATTTGGATCTGAAGGTAGGGGAGGCTGACCTGGCCTCAGGTGCCCCAGCCGGCCGAGCCTTTTGGTCACGTGGATTAGTTTTAGATGTCATTCTTGACTACTGGGATGAGGTGCCTTTATTTTTACTCTTCACGTCCCCTTCTCCCTTTCTTTCTTTTTCTTTCTTTTTTTTTCTTTTTGAGTCACACCCGGCAATGCTCAGGGTTTCTCCTGGCTCTGCACTCCAGGAATTACTCCTGGCAGTGCTCGGGGACCATATGGGGATGCCGGGGATCGGGGCCAGCATGGGCCAGCCGCGTGCAAGGCAAACGCCTCTACCTGCTGGGCCATCGCTCTGGCCCCCACTTCTCCCTTTCTCTCTCCTCCTCCACTCCACATTCCCTTCTGTCCCAGCACCAGACTTCAGGTGGGTTTACTCCCCCAGAGGATGCTAGTGTGCTGGCCTCCGAGGGGGCAGCTGAGCCAGCCCTGCTTGACAGATGAGAACCCTGCAGTCTCCCAGGGGTCTACAATGTGCCCTGGGCCCTGGGCAGTGTCTGGGGCCAGCATTGCCTTCTCCAGCTGGATAGCACTGCCTCCCTCTTCCTCCCTCAAGTTTCTTTAGCTCCTCATAGAGAAGTACACGTGTTTGGTCAGTGGCTGAGAGCCCCTCATAATCACAAGAAACTTTACGCTGGTATAATACTCAAGACGCTGAATTACCAGGGAGGAGGCTCTAGGCAAGGTATGTGCCCAGACCCAAGCCTGTCTGATGTTATACAGCCCCAGGGGGGGTCACGCAGCAAAGAATTTCTCCTGCCCTACCAATCAGGGTCCATCCCAGGTGTCTCAGACCTCCCTGCACTTCTGGATTAAAAAATGGGATCATCAGGGGCCAGAGTGATAATACAGTCAGGAGGCGTTTGCCTTGGTGGCTGACCCAGGTTGGCTCTCCAGCATCCCCATGTGGTCCCCAACCACCTCCCAGGAGTAATTCCTAAGTGCAGAGCCAAGAATAACCCTTGAACATTGTCAGGTGTGACCCAAAAAGAAAAAAAGAAAAGAAAACCAGCCTTGGGGCTCCAAGGATGGGGACTTCTGCCAAGTAAAAGTGACAGTCTGCTCATCCCTTTATTTCATGGGGAAAACAAAAAGAAAAACAAAAGAATTAAACAAAGTGAGAAAATAGGAAACCAGGGCAACAGTTGCTCAGCAGCCCTGGTGCCTGCTTGCTCTTCCCAAAACTCTGAGGCTTCCTGGGGCCGCAGAGTCTTGGCAGCATCTGGATGAAACAACAGGCCCTAGTGAGGGGCCTCTGGACCAGCACCACCAGGAAGATTCTCTAGTGCAGAGCCGGGAGTAATCCCGAGCATCTCGGGGTTTGACCCAAAAAAGACAGCAAACAAACAAATAAGTACATTAGAAAAATGAACAAATGAATGAATAAATAAACAAATTAATGAATAAACATATGAATGAATAGGTAGGAAGGAAGGGAGGGAGGGAGGAAGGGAGGGAGAGAATGTCCCCAAGGGAGGAGGCAAACCAACTGTCCTGCTGGGCCTGGCGGTTTGGTTTTGGTCTTTTGGAAGGAGAAATTCTCAGTGATTGGTGTTGGTTTCTGAGCATGATATCCAGGGGACTCCTCCAAGGAGTGAGGGACAGACTTCTTTTTTTTTTCTTTCTTTTTTTTGCTTTTTTGGGTCACACCCGGCGATGCTCAGGGGTTACTCCTGGCTCTGCACTCAGGAATTACTCTGGCGGGTGCTCGGGACCATATGGGATCTAACCGGGCCAGCACAGGCTGGCGCGTGCAAGGCAAGCGCCCTATCCGCTGGGCTATCGCTCTGGGCCCCAACAGACTTCTTTCTAATGGTAGCAAAAATTTGGAAGCAAACCTTAAAATTTAAGACTCCTGGCCTTAATTGCTTTTTGAAACTCGTGCCACATGCTGATGACACTGTCCACGTGGTCTCCATCTCTCCTTGTGGACTAAGGCTGGGTCTAGCAAGACCCAGCATGCCCCAGCACCTATTGCTGTTACTGGGAATATGTTTTTCTCTTTGGAGCTGTGGATGACTTTCTAAGCTTCGCATGACACACATCCTCCTGGCCAGGCATTATGACCTGAGTATCAATAGAATGAAAAATTGGCTGCTCCTGTCTTGGGACCCACTGAGGCAGCCGTCCTGCCAAGGAGTGTAAAAGGAACAGCTTGCCCCATGCGCGCCTCTACTCTCTTTGTACCTTCCCTTTCACATTGCCACAGGACCCAGCCGTCCTGCTTCTGAGGACCTGTCTGTAAAAGGGAGATCATTTTCTATATTTCCCCCACTACAAAGAAGGCAGCAGCTGGCCTGGGGCTAACCCTCCATCAGTGCAGCTGTGCCTGGGTGTAATTTCAGGGAGATTTGAACTCCTTGAAAGATTTTCATTTTAACTTTTGTTTCCATTTGGTTTTATAGCTTGTGGGCCACACCTGGATGTGTTCAGCTCTTTCTCTTGGTTCTGCACATAGGGTCACTGAGGGTCTGACTAAAGCAAGTGCCTGACCCACTGTACTATCTCTCCGATCCATTTTAATGCTTTTACATCCCCAGAAAGAATTTAAATAGCATTTGAGACCAGAGAGATAGGATAGGTGTTAAGGACTTGGCCTTGCATGCATCCCTATCCTGGTTTGATCCCCAACATGGCATATGATCCCTGAGCATCCTGAGCACAGAACCAGGAGTCAGTCCTGAGCACAGCCGGATATGCCCCCAAACCAAAATATAAAATGACATTTGTGTGTGCACATGCACTCAGACACATGCGCCACACACACACACACACACACACACACACACACACAGAAGCTTCCCATGTAGGTTACCTGGAACCTGGATGACTACCATGGAGTAACCTCCTGAGCATTGTAGGGTATGACCCAAAAGAAAAAAAGAAAACTCCACTCCCCATTTCCCCTGAACCTGGACTCCAGCTCAATGGGCAGGCTCGGTCCTTCCTCCTGCATCCCAAACCTCATAACTGCACATTGCCCCCTCCAGGAAGGCTGTCCCCTCAGACACAGCCTGAGGATACATCTCTGATCTTGCCTGTGTTCCTTTTTTTTTTTGCTTTTTGGGTCATACCCAGCAATTCTCAGGGGTTATTCCTGACTCTGCATTCAGGAATTACTCCAGGCAGTGCTCAGGGGACCATGTGGGATGCTGAGGTTCAAACCAGGTGGGCTGTGTGCAAGGCAAATGCCCCACCCACTGTGCTGTTGGCTCCGGCCTCACGCCTATGTTCCTTTTCCTTGTTAAGGTCATTCTAGACCCCCAAATCTGGCAGACACTAAGGTTTACTACTTTCTACTTGTTTAAACCTAGTCTCATGCTAGGTTGTGACACTGGAGTGAACCTAACCACATATAGTTTCAGGGCTGGCAATTTTTTTTAGAAACAGTGAAGTCAGGAGTGAGTCCCTGAAAGAGGCTTCCCAAAGCCTGGTCAGGCGAAGAGGCTCATTAGTTAGGGGTTGTCTAAAAACAACATTTCCTTAATGTGGGGTTAAAGGCTAAAGGTGGCCTTTACTGCCTTCACTGTGTCTGATAGCTGCTCAGACATAGCTGAATGCATTCAGATAATTGCTCCACATGTTTGGGTGTTGGGTCTGAATCTCCTTTTTGCTTGGGGGCCTAGTCAGCCTCAGCATGCCCTCCACGGCCCCCCCATCCCCAACTGTCGCTCGACTCTCAGCTGGACTTTTCTTTGTTGAAGCTCTGCCAAAGTCCTAAGAGCTGGCAAGACAGGGATTGGGGACCTTCAGGAGCTGCTTTGGGGTTTTTCCTGAAGGGACACAGAGTTGAGAACGCCCAGTAGCTCCTTTTGTCATCAAAGCCCTCTTGTCCTGTTCCTGCGGTGAGGAAAGTGCCTGCATTTCCATCAGCCCGCCCACACTCAGGCCTGGGACTCCCTTCTCACTTAGAACCCAACTGACCAGCTCAGCACTGCCAGGCTGCCTGCTGCCTGCCTGAGCGCCTGCCTCCCGGGGAAGGGGGACCGGGGCCCCCACAAGCCCTCCCAGTCACCCAGGGTCTGTTCTCCACCATCAGCAGGTCACAGTATTTTTCTAGGTTTGCCAAAAAAAAGTGTTACTGCTCGTTGTAACTGTCTCCTTACCGATTAGGAGTCCCGGTGAAGCCAGTGCTCAACTGCTGTGACTTTTCTAGAAATAGCGTCTGCAGGAGCAGCACGTTCCCGATCAGAAGGAACCTGCTTAGGCACTCTGGGTCCGAGAGTCCCCATAACCCGAGCACTGACAGATGGCCGCCAAAAAGTTCTCATGTCAGAGAATGTGTGCCGCCCCCTCTCCCCACCCTCTCCCCTCCTCACCGTCAGCCCTGCTCTAGACTCATCGCTGGCTGCCTGTGTGCCCGCACCTGCTCTGCTGATTGTGTTTATTTTTTGTTTGTGTTTGCAATGTGTGTTTTTTGTTTCATTTGGGGGTTGCTTTTGACCATTTATTTTGTTCCGTGTTCTGTCTCCCGTTGCCTGGCTGTGGGTGCCTGGCCTGCTGCTTCCGCCTCCATAGATCCCGTTGCTCAGCCCTCTGTCATGGACGACATTGAGGTGTGGCTCAGGACGGACCTGGTGAGACTTGACTTTTATCTTGGGGGGGGGGTGGCACACCAGTGGCTCTCCAGAGGATGCCCCTGCCCTGGCTCTTGGGCCCAGCCGCTGAGAGCCAGTTCCTTGCCTCATCTCTGGGCCCAGCCTCAGCAGCTCTCAGGAGACCTGATTCTGCATCAGGCCTGGCAGGCCCAGAGCACCTGCTTGTTGCCACTTTCAATTTTAAGGGTGTGTGCTGGGTTTTTTGATTTGGGTTTGTTGTTTTGAGGGAGGAGTTGTGAGATTTGGGATTTTTTTTGGTTTGTTTTAGGAATTTACTTTTTGTTACTTTTTCTTTTTTAATTATTTAATTATGAAAAGTATATGGTGGGTCTGTTTTTTTTTTCTTTTCATTCATTATAATTTCCCCCTCCCTAATATCTTGCGGTGTCTTTGATTTAAAATAACTTTGGGGTGGAGGAGGAGCATGGAAATAATCCAGTAGGTAAGAACTTGCCTTGCATGCAGCCGAGTTCTATCCTGGCATCCCATATAGTCCCATAAGTCCTCCAGGAGTGAGGCCCTGTGCTCAGAGCAAGGGAGTAAGGTCTAAGCACTGCCAGGTGTGGCTCCAAACTAAGATAGATAGATAGATAGATAGATAGATAGATAGATAGATAGATAGATAGATAGATAGATAGATAGATAGATAGATAGATAGATAGATAGGTAGATAGATAGATAGATAGATAGATAGATAGATAGATAGATAGATAGATAGATAGATAGATAGATAGATAGATAGATAGATAGATAGATAGATAGATAGATAGATAGATAGATAGATAGATAATAGGATTTGCCTCAAACGTTGGGAGGCCGTGGTTTGAATACCAGCACCACAAGCGCAAAGAACCTCAGGGCTGGGGCAGAGGCAACTCAAAGGTGCTCACACTCTGTGGTGGGCCTCACTTCTGTCACCAGCACCACATGGTCCCCTGAGCACTGCCAGAACCCCCAAGTACCAAGCTAGGAGTCACCTGGGAAACAACAGCCTAGAAGGGCCCTCCTTCGGACATGCCCCCCACCCCAGGCTGGGGAGATAACTCAGCGGAGCCTCAGCATTACCCTGTGCAGTACTGGTGGCTCAGCCCATCAGGCAGGGGCCGCTCCTGTCATGGGCTGAGTTCACATTATCAGCCTCGTGACCAGACCAGGATGGCTGGGAGTGACTCCTCAGCACCCACACACAGCTGCGGGAGATCCTGTGACAGTTTTCTCTAACTTGGGGACAGTAGTAGAACAGTGGATAGGGCTCTTGCCTTGCACACAGTCAACCTGGGTTTGGTCATGTGGTCCCCCGAGCCCTGCCAGGAGGGACCCCTCACCACAGAGCAGGAGTAAGCCCTGGGCACCAGGCATCCCTCCTCTCCTCTCTTCCGCCCCCTCCAATATTTTCCCCTTTATCTGATGACAACAAATAAAAGAACCAAGAGATCATGGTGTCACTTCTCAGGGTGAGGCCGGGAAATCGAGGGCACCACGTAGCAGGCCCCTGGAAAAGTAGAGCCACAGGCGCCAGCTCCCTGACAGCTTCTTCTATGCCCGGGTACAGGCAATGAAGAAAAACACCCCATGAGACCGTCCCCAAAGGAATACCTAGAAAACAAGTATCTCCTCTTGGGGCCAGAGGTAGCACAGCGGGAGGGCTTTTGCCTTGCACGCAGTCGACCCAGGTTCAATCCCCGGGGATCCATGGTTCCAGAGCACCACGGGGTAACCCCTGAGGCATGGCCAATGTAGCTCAGAAACAGAGTAGGAAACTTCCAGAGCAAGGGTGAACAAGTTTGTTGCAGAACCAGGAAGGAACTCTAGTGTCCTGACCCGGAGCTTGTGTCTCCCCCCAGAGTGTGAGCAGTGCCCTTTACCCAGGCGAGGCCGTGTCTCTCTCCGATACAGTGTCAGCAGTGCGCAACCCCCAAGCAGCCCCAGGCCCTGTTCCCCAAAGATGCAGCCTGTGGGGGAAGGGACAGCGGTGAGGCCTTGTCTTACAGCAGCTACCCCAGGTTTGATTTCGAACCATATGTGGTTCCCCAAGCTCCATCAGGAGTGATCCCTGAGCCAGGAGTAAGCCCAGAGTACCCCAGGTGTGGCCTCCAAAATAAAAACAAGCCAACAAAAACAAAAACACAGTGTGACCGCTCACCATTAGGGACCTCCAGGGGCCTCAGCACTGGGGAGGCTCCTGCCTTGTTGCGCTGGAACAGCTGACAACGGAGGACAACATTGCTGGGAACCCCACAGCCAGGGGCTTCCCAGCTCTGTCCTTCCAGGCCTCCTGCCCTTGTCATGGCTGTTGGTATGGACACACCTCGACTCCTGAGGGCTAGGCCGTGCCAGTCCCTGCCTGCATGTCGGAGAGGGTCCTTGGTGCACAAGCCCACTGCACTTTTCTTGGTTTTCCTATCTGGCCCATCTGGAGGATGGCAGCCACTTTCACTTTGTTTCTTTTCATGCTTTGTTTTGAAAAAGTGCCGATTAAGATAAACAGTGCTTTATGGCATAGAACCAGGGGAAGAAGTTGGGAGCATTGCTGGGGTCTTCCAGGGCCCCTGGGGAGTGGCACTCCACGGTGGGCTCCTAACGCACTCTCTCTCTGCTCCCCCTACAGAAGGGCGATGACCTGGAGGGGGGTCACCAGCGAAGGTATGGCCTAGCCCCATCCCCCGCTATTTTCTCTTACCCCCAAGCGGGGACACCTACTAGCTGGAGCCCGTCCAGGCAGAGTCTCCCTGGTGCCAGCCTGTGCCAGGACTTTGGCTCTTCCCCACAAGGCCTCCGGCTGATGAGAAAAGTGACAGGCCTCATGACTTGTGGGTGCGGGTGCAGTGGCCGCCTTAGGCCAGCACACCCTCAAACCAGCATGGACCTCAGTCCAGAGGGGGGAAGGACACAGGCCTGCAGTCAGTGTTCAGGGAGCTCCCAGCCCACTTCCTGCTGCCTCCCCTTGGGGGCACCGTGAATGGTGGCAGTTGGGGCAATCCCTGTCAGAGCCCCACTTCACTTCCCGCCTCCCTCACACTGCCTCCACCTGTCCTACTGCTTCCCAGTCCCCTGGCTGGCGGAGAGGTGGGGGAGAGATTGGTGCTGCCAGTTTAAGCAGGGAGTTCATCCCTCTCTCTCTCTCTGTCTTCCCTGGCCCAGTGTGGAGGCTAAACAGGGACCGGCGGCTCCAGGGCCAGAGAAATAATACAGTGGGTAAGGCCCACAGCCAACCTAGGCTTAATCCTGGCACCCTCTGCAGTCCTGAGCCCTCCCAGGAGTGACCCTGAGCACTGATAGGTGTGGCCCAGAACCCAAAATAAATAAAGACTGGAACAGCTCCAGGTCAGCTGTGGGGCAGCAAACAGTGCCCTGCACTAATAGGTGTTTCAGAACCTTCCCTGTAAGAGGAAGGCCCAGGCAGGCCAGGGCCGCCCACAGAGCTCAGCCCTCCATTCCCCAAGGCTTGTCTCCAGGAATGAGCACCCCTGTGCTCCCGACTCGCTCACTGCTCCCCTGCCTTCTTGGCAGGTGACCCAGAGGAGTGGGACGGGTGTCAGGGTGGGCAGGTGTCAGGTGGCCTGTGAGGGAAGGAGGCGCTGCGGGGAGCAGCGGGGCTGCGTACCAATCCGTCCCTTGTTTTGGTTTGTATTGCAGAGTTTGATAAATTCCTGGAAGAAAGAGCCAAAGCTGCAGAGATGGTTCCCAACCTCCCCTCCCACCTGTGAGGCCCCCCTAGCCCAGCTTCCAACCCTTCTGGCGGGAAGAAGCCAGAACGGTCAGACGATGCCCTCTTCGCCCTGTGACTGTCCCATGGTCCGGCTCCGCAGGTGCCAGGTCCCTCCTCTTAACACCCTCCCCAGCTCCACGTGGTCCTGCGCTGCGTGTCTCCATGGCAAATGCCACTGTGTTTTGCTCCGAGCCCCCCCACTAGTCAGAACCAGCTCAGCCCTCCCCTCCCAGGGGTGCGGGGTGAGGACTCCTCCAGCAGAGCCCCACCCCACCCCATCCCTGCTCCACAGCCTCTGCCCTCGTTTCCTTAGGGAAGAGTGAGCAATGGGACTCAGCCTCCAGGCAGGGTTGACCCTGGGGACTGTTTCTGTAGCAGACCCTGGTCAGGCTTTCCTCTGGCCTTGCTCAGAAGGGGACAGGTCTGGCCCCTTCCTCATGTGTCCCTGCCTGACTCAGCACCTCCACTGGGGCTGGCGACCCCTGAGCCCCTCTGCTCCAGAAAAGGGCTTATCTGCAGCTGAAGACTTGGGCTCCGTCCCTGGATGCTGCTCTCTGACGCATGTTACCTTATGGCACTTTAGAAGGATCTGGGGGTGGCCATGTGTAGGGTCTCTGGTTCTTGATCCTCTCTCTGCTCAGCTGCTAGCCCAGACCCAGGCCCCAGCAGGTGCTCCGGTGGAGGGAGCCGAGGGCAGCTGGGAGGGCAGCCAGCTGGCAGTGCTGTGTGGCAGGCAGTTAGCTCCTGCAGAGACGATGCCCTCATGAGCCGGACTTCCGCTCACTGGCTGAGAGGTTGCATGGGAGGACTCACTCTGGGCTGCCTGGAAGGCTTTTAGGGGGTCTGTGCATGTTGTACTTATGGGAGGACTCACTCTGGTTGCCTGGGAGGCTTTGGGTATCTGTGCATGCTTTACTTGGCACTGTGGCCTGATCTGGGCAACTTTGGGCCTCGCTCCAGGCTTGGTAGAACCTGGGTAGGTGATCAGACTAACGGGAGAGGCCAGAGCAACATGGAGGTCCAGTTCCCGGTTGCAAGGGCTGCGGGCTGGCCACACCTGAGCGCCTCCCTCCAGACTCCCCCAGGCCACCATCTGCACCCTCTCCAAGCTAAGTTTGGGCGAACCAGCTGGGGCTAGGAGCTCCTTCCCTGAGTGTCAGGTGTGTCCCCTAGCCAGGGCACCTCATGTCCATGACTGCAGCCCCTGGCCCCTTTGCCTGTCCTACAGCCCCCCAAGCAGCAGTGTGCTGCTTTAAGGCCCACCTCAGACCAATGTGCATCCTCAGGGGCCCAGGTTTGTACCCTATGGACACTCCAGCCCAGCTGGCACTGACCCGGGGTACCCCTTGGCTAGGCCATGTCATGTCCACATCCCTGAGAGTGAGCATCATCCCCAGTGCTGCAGCCCGTGCCAGGAAGAGAGATGGGTCTGATGGGTGAAAGCAGTACCATGGGCTCTGTGGAGCCAAGGCTGGAGCCCAGGAGGCGGGGCCGCCATAGGGAGTCATGCTGGAGGAGTTGCCTTGTGCCCATCTGGCACAGGCGAGCCTCTCAGGGGGCCTGAGAGGCAACACACTTCTGCTAGGACCAGCTGGGGTGTCACACTTCAGATACCTGCCCCCCCTCCCCGAGCAGCTGCTGTTCCAGAGACTTTGAGTCAGCCCAGGCCCCTGAGGTCAGCCTGAATGTGAATGCTCTGAAGTTAGCTGGCTTGATGTGAGCTATGGAGAGACCAGGCTGACTCAGCTGTACCCGAGTAACCCCAGGTGGTATGCCAGTCGGAAAGGATTCTCGGGTCGTGGGTCTTTCCCAGCTAACCAGAGCCAGACTAGCTGTGGTGGGCAGTTGGGCGGTGTGGGCAGGAGCCAGACCCACATCCTCCCCCACCCCTGCAAGACCAGCAGACTGAGGGGTCTGAGGGGAGGGGGGAGGCTCGGGCAGCAGCAGAGAAGCGAGGCCCCAGCCAGACCTGGCCTGCACCCGGGCCTGTGCACCAGGTACTTTCAGAGAGGCCCGCTGCCCTTCACAGAAAGTGGTGGTGGACTCCACTACAGAGCTGGCCAGAAGCCATTGGCCCACCGAAGTCACTGCCTCCCTAGCCAGGCCACCCCCTGCAGAGACCCTCGGAGTACTTCCTGCTCAGATACATGTCACCGAGGCTGGGGGTTGACCCTTGAGGACTGCACCGGAAGAAGCAGGTACAGGCCAGGTGTCCTTGAAAGGCCCTGCACATCCCTTTCTGGACGGCGGTCCTGGGCCACTCGGCTCTGGCTCCCTGTGCCCTCTGGGGCCGCAGCCTATACTGCTTAGTTGGGACGTACAGGCCTGACTGCCCCCACTCCAGCCCCCTAAGAGAGTGAGATCTCACCCCAGCTCTCCACAAGTGTTAGAAATCAGGATACGTATGTACTTAATTACACTAAATTATTGCTGGGAATCCTTATAGCACTAATTATACCTGATTAGAGGTTAAAATATTTATTTTGTCAAAATATTTTCTTGGGATGTGTTTAACCTTTTTCTGTGTTCATTGTATGTGGGATTGCAAACAAACCCCTCTCCCTGCCACCCTGTGGGGCAGAGGGCAGAGGACTGGCATTGTGCGTGACTTGACCCAGGGTGTCAGGGTCCCCCCAGCTGCCCTGTTATGAGCAGAAGGTGTCTCCCTCCTCTGTGTATATGGGACAAGGACCTCGCGAACTGAAAAGCTTCTTTGCTGCCCTGGGGCTAGAGGAAGCAGTGACTTGTCTGTCATCTGTCCCGCTTTCTGTGTCTGCTCCCTCAGTGTGAGTGACCATGCTATCTGCCCTGACCCTGTCTCAGCGTGCCCTGTCCTTCCTCCCGGGGCCCAGAGCTGAGGGTTGGGAGGCCCAGGAAAGGGGGTCGGAGGGTCTGGATGGCTGCAGCTCACACACAGGCTAACCCAGCTTAGGCATTGGCGGGATCAGGGGCTGGGGCTTGAGAACCAGAGCACTGTAGACCCAGTGAGCTGAGTCTTGCCATGACCTCCTTGTCTTCTCTTACAAGGATGCTTGGGCACTTCTCCCCTCTCTTCCCGTCAGCGCCACAGGACATGTGCGTGCCCAGGAAATGCCCCCTGTGGTGCCAGCCTGTCCTAGTGCACATCTCCCTTTCCTGGCTGTTAGGGGGTCAAGCAGGGTTGCAGGCGCTACTGCACCACGGACAGCAGCCAGCCCCCTCTGTGTCTGTGGTCACTGCTCCCTCTGCAGAAGGGGCAACGCCGATATTTATTTCGGGAAGTTTGTACTTCATTGTAAATGTTCTCAGGATTGTCGGGGCTGTTGGGAAGAGAGTGAGTCATGTTTGTTGTCTGGTTGTCCCGGAAGTCTGGTGTCTGTCACTGTCGTGCAGTTCTGTGAGCAGAGCCGGCAGGTTCTGGGCAGGGTCGCGTGTCTTGTGTCACCCACCCACTGGCTCTCTGTCCAGACGCCCGCTCCCTGTTGTGGTTCTTGCTGTGAAATACCCATGATGGAAATAAACGCGAAACCAACCACTCCCCCGTGTGCTGTGTCGTGGTGGTACCTGTCGGAAGAGCCTGCCAGAGGACATGGCCCATGTGCCAGTATCGAGTACTGAGGGACATCCTGGGCAGCCCCACCTTGCTTCCCCAGCCAGGCTGCCTGGAGAGAACCCTGGCCTGGCCAGGAGTCTGGGCTGGAGGACATTCTTGCTCTGTCCCTCCTGGCCACCCTCCTTCATCCTGTGGGCACTGTTGGCCTCAGCCACTAAGCCTGCCCACCACCACTAGCCTTGGGGCTTTAACTGGCCTCTTTATGCTTTTCCAGCTCCCTTTATGCCTGAGCAATTTTGTGGGAGGGGGACGCACAAAGATGCTCAGGAGTTACTTCAAATTTGCACTCAGACTCAGGAATTACTCCTGGCAGTGCTCAGGGACGATATGGTGCCAGGGATCAAATGTGGTTGGCCACTTGCAAAGGCAAACGCCTCCTGCTATACTATCGCTCCGGCCCCATAGTTATTGATAGTTTGGTTTTAGGCATACAATATTCTGACACCAATCCTACCACCAGTGTCAGCTTCCATCCACCAGAGTTGCTCCCTCCATCCCTTCCCTTGACAGGCACATTTCAGAGTTCTGTGGTTATAGTTTGATCTCATGTCTTCAGTTCTGTTGAGTGTGCTCAGGTTAGACAACTATAGCTTTTGGGTCACACCTGTCAATGCTCAGGGGTTCCTCCTGGCTTTGCATTCAGGAATTACTCCTGGCAGTGCTTGGGGACCATATGGGATGCTGAGGATCGAACCGAGGTCAGCTGCATGCAAGGCAGAGGCCCTCCCCACTGTACTATTGCTCCAGCCCTTCCTTCCTCACTTTATGTCTTCTATATATTCTCCTCCCTAAACTCTGGGATCAAGGCATGGCCCCTTCACTACATTACACTTCCTTGTCCAGTTATCGATATCCTACAGATTAAAATGGCATGTCTCGGGGCTGGAGGCGATAGCATGGTGGGTAGGGCGTTTGCCTTGCACGTGGCCCACCCGATTCAATCCCGGATCTCATATGGTCCCCTAAACACTGTATCACTGTATCACTGTCTTCCCGTTCATCATCGATTTGCTCGAGCGGGCACCAGTAACATCTCCATATGACCTGTCTCATGCAAGTAGAGCCCGGGGTATCTGCTTGCTCCAGGAACATAAAGAGCCTCAAACCATTCCATCAGGTCATGGGAATGAGGTCTATAGCAATTACTGGTATTTGGCATATCAAATACGACACGTAGCTTGCCAGGCTCTGCCATGTGGGTAGCTATACTCTGTAGTCATCTAAAATCCATCATTTATTGATGAACCACGTGAGCATAGCTGCTGGCAAGTCAGGCTGTGATAGGCTGGTCTGCTGGGTGGAGTTCTGATGAGGGGGAAGTCCGGATGTGGAAATGGGCCCCTCATGGAGTGGGGTCGTCTGACTTGTTGCCAGGGGGAATTCCTGAGTACAGAGCCAGGAGGGGAATCCCCTGAGCATTGCCAGGTGTGACACAAAAATAAATAAAGTTGTTTTTAAAAAACTGTATCCACTGCATCACTGTCTTCCCATTGTTCATCTATTTGCTTCGAGTGGGCACTAGTAACATCTCCATTAGTCCTGTCACAAGCAAGTGCAACCAAGGGCATCTGCTTGCTACAGGGACAGGAGGAGCCTGAAACCATTCTTCAGGTCATGGAGCCTGGGATCCATAATAGTTACTGGTCTTTGGCATAAAGAGTAAATAAAATAAGGTAGCTTACCAGGCTTTTTACTGTGTAGTGTGGTATAGTCTCATTAGAAGGCTCTCAGCGAGCATTTTACTGATGAAACTTAAAGGGGAAGATCGAGGTTTTTCTCTTGGATGGAGCTCTGAGGAACTATGGAGTCTGGATGTTGAGAATGACTAACTGCATGATGTGTGGGTTTTCTCTCTGGCTTCTTGCCAAACTTACTGAGTATCAGTTAAAACGTAATCTGTAACTGTTTACTATGTATAAATGTGAAAAGAATTGGGAAAAGAACCTTATGCAAAATTCAGTATCCTATAAAAATATCGCGTGGCGCTGGGGGTGTGCAAAGGACATATGGGTCTGGCGTGGGTGGGGTCTCTCTCTCCGGGGCAACTGGCATGGGCGGAGGAAAGGGCAGGGCCAAACTCCTCGAGTCGGCCAGCATGGTCTCTCCGCTCATGAGAGCAAACCCTTGGAACTATGTTGGACTCTGCCAGGGGATGTGCCAATCCCTTACGGGAGGTCAGCTCCATGGGTTGCTTAAAACTTGAGCTGGGTGGCTCTCGTGTGTGTGTGTGTGTGTGTGTGTGTGTGTGTGTGTGTGTGTGGCGTAAGCTCAAGGTTCAATTCCAGCACAGCATTGAGGCTCCCTACGTATGAAACAGTCCTGAGCATGGAGAAGACCCTGAGTACTACCTGGTGTGGCTCAAGACCAAGGGGAAGACGAGGCCCGGGCCGGAGTAATAGTTTGGGGTTGGGCACTTGCCTTAGATGTGGTCAGCCCAGGTTCAGTCCCCGGACCCCCCCATATGGGTCCCTGAGCCCCACTCAGGCATGATTTCTGATTTTTCTGATGAGATCAGGCGCGTTCAGGAGTGGTATGGCCGCAGACCAGGCGTGATTTCTGAATGCAAAGCCAGGACTAAGTCCAGAGCACTATTAGATGTGCTCCTACTAACACACACACACACACATTTTGTTTTGTTCTTTTTTTGCTTTTTGGTCACACCTGGTGATACTCTGCAGGGGGGTACTCGGGGTTACTTTTAAATCCAAACTCAAAATCCACATGGGTTTTAAAAAACTAAACAACAAAATGTCAGGGCTGGGACCATGCAGTAGGGCCTCCTAAGAGCCAGGTGCTTCCTATGGCTTGGCCCTGGCCCACAATGACACAGACATGATGCCTTTCAGCCTGCCCATAGCCAGTCTGCTTGTGTCATATGGTCCAGGGATAGGGCTATAAATGTCCAAATGGCCTGAGCAGGAGAAGCAGTTACCCCTTCCTGATTTCAGGTATAGGTTCAGCAGCAGTGTATTCCCAGAATTGCGCACACACCAGCAGTCAATTTTGAAGCGTTTTTTTTTGGACTGGGCGATAGTACGGCTGCTGCATGCAGCCTACCTGGGTTCATCCAACATACGTATGACCACCCCCACCTCCGAGGCACCACCAGGGTAATTCCTCAGTGCAAGCCAGAAGTAACCCCAGTATGACCGGGTGCTTGACCCAAAAAGCAAAACAGGATAAAACAGTGTGTGTGTGTGTGTGTGTGTGTGTGTGTGTGTGTGGTGCATATCTGCGTGCTCAGGACTTAGTCCTGGCTTTGCATTCAGAAATCATGCCTGGATGGGGCGGGCGATAAGCGCAGCGGGTTGAGGTTACGTGCCTAGCCCATGCCGGCCAGGGTTAATTCCCGGCATCCCATATGGTCCCAAAGCACCGCCAGGGTGATTCCTGAGTGCAGAGCCGGAGAGCCCTGAGCACAGCGGAGATGTGACCCAAAAGCCAAAGAAAAGAACCCAGAAATCATGCCTGGTCAGCGGCCATACCGCCCCTGGACGTGCCTGATCTCTGCAGAAATCATGCCTGGGCTGGGCGATAGCCCGAGGTGACGTTGCCGCGCCTTGACCCATGCCGACCAAGGGTTCCATTCGGCGTCCCTTATTGGTCCCCGCACAGGGAGCGAGTTCCTGAGTGCAGGGCCGGAGTAACCTTGACATACCAGGTGTGACCCAAAAGCAAAAAAAAAATCACCTGGTGGGACTCAGGCACCATATGAGAGTCGGGGGACTAGGAACCTGGATTGATCACATCAAGGCAGTGCCCAACCGCTGTGCTTTTACTCTGGCCTTGGGCCTTCTTTTGTCTTTTCCCCTTGGTTTTAGGCCACACCAGGTAGTACTCAGGGTCTTCTCCATACTCCAGGACTATTTCATATGTAGGAGCCCAACGATGTGCTGGAGTGTAACCTTTGAGTATACCTTTACCTACTTTTACACACACACACACACACCACACACACACACACACACACACACACACAGCCTCAAGTTTCAACAATTTAATTACTAAAAAAGCCTAACTCTTCTTCAGCACATTCCTCCCAGCCCTCTCCTGGAAATAATATACCACACACAAGCCAACTTTTACACACACACACACACACACACACTCCCAGCCCTCTCTTTTTTGGCTTCTGGCTTGGGGGTGGCATTTAGAGGGACTCCCATGAAATGTCCAAAACACTTGGAGCCTCTTGAGGGGCTGAGTTTGTGCATAGAAGAGCTAGGGGAGAGCTGGGGCATCCCTTAACCCTGTACCACTTTTCCTAAGAGTTTGAGGTTGCATCTCAAACTGGAGCGGACTCATCAAGCCTCAGGCATAGCTGGAGCAGTCCTTCCAAGAAGCAGAAGAGTGGCAGGAGGGACCCCACCTACTTCTCAGAGGTAGGCTGCAGCTAGCATAAGCCTCGGGGGGAACTACGGTGGAGAGCCGGCTCTTCCCACGAGCTCAAGTAGGGACGCATGACCAAGTCACACAGGGAGTACCCCAGCTCAGCTCAACAGGGCCAAGCGCCCCACTCCTTAGTTTGACTCATTGCCTGCATGCGTTAGTGCCCTCTGTGAGGTCCTCCTGTGAGGCCAGTTACAGTGAGGTACGAAGGTCCCTGCACCAGAATGGCGCTGGCCACTAAGGATGGGAACCGCATTGGCTGCTTCAGAATCGCCCAGAGTCAAGCCCGTGGCATTCCTGCCCCTGGCCTTGGCACTGTGACCCCCAAATGCCCACTCTGTGCGAATGGGTAGGGCCCTGAGACACCCCATGGCCTTGCTTAGGACTCCCATGTGTCCTAAGCATTTCAGCCCGCTATTCCTGAGAGCCTGCTGGCTAGTGGGGTGCCTCTGGAAGGCGGCTTGTCCGCCTTTGGGGAGCTCAGTATGGGTCAGTTCCCCAGAATCAAGACACTCTAAGAGTCAGGAAACTCTGGAGCCCTCTGCGCGTAGGCAGTGTCGGAGTATACCCATGACCCTCTTCAGGGGCTGGGGCGGGGAAGGCTGGGGGGGAAGTATGTCGGAGTATGCCAGCCTGGAGGCCCTCTTCAGGCGGGAAGGCCCAGGTGGGGCAGTGTCGGGCGTATGCCAGCCTGGAGCTCTCTCAGGGGGGCTGCAGGGCGGGAAGGCCACAGGCAGGGCAGTGTCTGAGTATGCCAGCTTCAGGCAATTAGCGATTGCAGTGGGCTGGCCAGCCACAGGATGGGGAGGAAACCCACAAAATGCTTGCCCAGTCCACCAGTCTGTTGGGAGAGGAGGGCCTCCAGATCACTGTGAGCACTGACCAAGTTCTGTCACCCTGGGACGTTAGCGGGTGTTACTAAAGAAGGAGCTTCCTGGAGAAGTTCGGGAAATACTGGCGTCATGCAGTCTCAGGACCTCTTGGTTTATGATCATGAAACTGAGGGTGGGGGTCAGGGTGATAATATGGCAGGAGGGGCACTTGCCTTGCTGACCAACACAAAGTTTGATCCCTGGCACCCCAATTGGTCCTCCAAGCACTGCCAGAGTTGGACAGAACTCAGAGTGTACACTTGGGAGGGGTAAGCCCTGGGCATTTCTAGGTATGGCTCCTCGACCCCCACCCCAATGAAGGTGGTTGGCCTCAGAGTCCTGTAGATATGGGATGAGAAATTCTAGGACTTTGTGTGGGGCCCCCGGAGTGGTTGCCACAGGTTGCTCTGACTCAGGTCTCACCTGGCAGTGTTCAGGGGACCATGTAGGTGCTGGGGAGCGAACCCAAACCACCAAGCCATCCCAGGTTTCTTTCCTGAAGTCCAGGCAGATGACTTACAGGCCTAGCTGGACTCGGGGTAGAAGTGAGAACCAGCCCTCTGCCTCGGTTCTGCCTTACTTGTAGGCCTGAGGGCGGCAGCTCCAGGCTTCGCTGCTAGGACCAAAGGCACTTTCTCTCCTCCCTGTCCCAGCGAGGCTCAAGGACACATCCTGAAGAGCCAGGCTGTTCGCGGATAGATGAGATCAGGTGGTCGTGAGCAACAGTCACTGCTGTGTGGACGAAGAGTTGGGCAGGGTGGCCTGGCAGGTGGCGGGGTGTGGGCGGAAGCCCTCTGCTCTCCATGCTCCCTCCCTCAGCTCAAGGCTTAAGCGGAGCCCCATGTCCCTGCTCCTCCGTCCTCGGAGCCAAGAGGAGCAACCTTCAGTTGCAGCTTGACCCCAAGACTAGGCGCATTGAGGTTCACAGTTCAAGCTTCCCTCCACCCCACCAAGACATCTCGAGAATCTGCTTCGACCACCTTCCCCAGGAGAAGGGTCTCACTCTGGCTCGGGAGGTGGTGTGGGGTGGCAACGAGATCTTGCGAGGGCATTGAGTCTTCCAGAAACTGCTGGGCACCTCCACCCCAACACAGGCAGCTGCACTGCTCTCAGCTCAGGAGCCGGGGGGCCCTTTCTGAACCCCGAGGTGGGCTTCCCACCTTTATACCGTCTCCTTCCCATCCGATGCCAAGGGCTGCAAGTAGCACTGCAGCTCCTGATCAAGTCTTGTCCCCTCTTTGGTCTTTAGATCCTGATTTGTCAATGGAATTGTGGGTAGCAGACCCAGTGCTTGCTGGGCATTGGTTACTTCTAAGTGGGCTGGGTACTGTGCCCAAGGCCGATGGCACTGTAGAGAGTCCACAGTCTGAAAGGGATACCAATCTTTCAGCCCAGTCTTGCTCCAATAGTCCTGTTTGGGGGTGGGGCATTGGTGGTGCTCAGGGGTCACTCCTGGCAGTGGTAGGGACCATAGGAGTGCTAGGGATCAAGCATCAGACATTTGGACACATTCAAGGCAGATGCCTTAATCACTATATTACCTCTGGGTAAGGATTAAGGCCACACCCAAAGCGGTGTTCTAGGAGCTTACCCCAGGCTCTGAGGTCAGGAACACTCTGGAGGGCTCAGGGACCATCTGGTGGTAGGGGTTGATCCCATGTCAATACATGGAAGGCTACTTTACCTTTGTACTGTCTCAGCACCAGTACCTTTTAGCTATACCTAGTTTCTCCCCAAATAGCTTGTTGGCCCTCATAGGACAGATTTCCCCCATCCCACCCCACACCTTTCTTGGGGTCATCCACTGCGCGGCTGTCTCTGGCTTCAGCTGGCCCTTGGAGAGGTTTAGTGAGCCATGAGGTCGCTGACGGAGTGCCGCGGACCCTAGGTCACGTTGACTCAGAGCTCAAGAGTCCAAAGCAGCTCCAGGTACACAGTAGAGCCTGCCTGGAATGAGAACTTGGGCTTATCTTGGACTAGAATCATCCATATCAGACATCTGGCTTCCAGTAGGTCCCGATGAAGAAAGGGAGAGGCCGGGGAGGGATGCAGGCTCCCACCGGAAGCCTTGGTAGTGGGCTCTTGGTTCCTGAGGGTAGAAGAGATAACAGGGGCAAGAAGGGGGGCCCAGGGATGCGGCGGGGGCCTCAGTGTGCAGCCTTCTTGCCTAGCTTCCCGACAACCCTGGCAGCTCCCAGCCCCTCCACCCACAAGGGCTCACAGAGTGCTCCGCGCAGCAGGAAGGACAGCCTTAGGCAGGACCCTGCAGGGTTCCGGGGGAACCCCCTAAGGTGGAAGGCGGCGCACGGGATAGTTGAGCTTCTAGCGCGGCTAGCACCACCAGGGTCGCGCAGGAGCCCAGACTGGAAGCCCGCGGTGGGCGGAAACGCGGTGTAGCGGGGCCGGGCACCCCTCCGTACCACACGGCCCCGAGGGGAGGGGATGCGGGGCGGGATCTTCCGCGCGTCGCCCGCCCGTGGCCGAGTCACACACCTGGCCCCGCGGTCCCAGCCGGGTGTCTGGCTTCGAGGCCCAGTCGACAGACGAGCCCAAGTGGCCCCAGGGCCTAGACCCTGCTCTGCCAGCCCGCCCGCGGCCCCTCGCCCCTTCTTCCTCCCGCACCCCGCCCTGTCGAGCGCGGCGCGCATGTGACCAAGGGCTCGGCTCCAGGAGTTGAGCGCTGACGCGCCAAGTCACCCCACACAGGCCCAGGCGCCCGTTACTGCCGAGGCCTGGGGCGGGGGACTGTTGGCCCCGCGCCCCAACTCCCCGGGTACCGAGGCTCCCCAGCCCAGTGCGCCCGGCATGGCCCCCCCCCGACTGCCCTGACCCCAAGTCCTGGAGCTATTTAGCTTCACCTCCCAGGGCCCCTCCAGTCCTCACCTGTGCAATGGGAAGATTCGCGCGGTGCTCTTGGTTTGTCACAGCGCTTTGGGATCTCTATGGCCAGGCGGGGACCCCAGTCCCGCCCGAGGACACCAAGACAGTGGCTGGTACCCCACAGAACCCTGGCACACATCCCTCTGGGCACTCTCATCTCCCCAGCCCGCGAGGTCTGGTTATGGGGTGGGAGGCGAAGCCCTCAAGCTCTCAGAGGGAGAGAGGGAGCTGCGGAGAGAAAGGGTGCCTGCCGGTAGATTTTTACCCTGTCCCAGACCTCGTGGGGTGCTTCTCTTTCAACTAGCATTTACTGTAGCCTCTTTCTTTTCTTTTTTTTTTTTTTTTTTTTTTCTTTTTGGGTCACACCCGGCGACGCTCAGGGGTTACTCACGGACTCTGCACTCAGGAATTACTCTGGCAGTGCTTGAGGGGACCATATAGGATACCGAGGTTGGGAGCCCAAGGCGGCCTGGGCGCCACGTGCAAGGCAAATGCCTACTCAGCTGGGTCTCCGGCCCTACTGTTAGCTCTTTATAGGTCCACTTTCCACCGCTTTGAGATCTTTTTGTGAAGCTTTGCTTGTTTTGTTGTTTCCCAGAGCTCTGTCAAGGGACTCAGGGTCCTCCCCAAGATACTAGCCAAACGGTGCTTGGGTCCAATAAGGCCGTCTGCTCTGGCTCAGCAGGGGGCAGGGGGACAGCACAGGGGGCTTAAGGTTTTACCTAGCTGTGCTGGGGAGGAGGGCCCAGGTGGTAGGCAGGGTTTGAGCTGGGTCCTCAAGCATGCAGGCATACAGCCTTGACTGCTGAGCTATTTCCTGGCCCCTTCTTGGGTAGGGGGGTAAGCTCGAGGCCTCATACATGAGAAGCCTGAGCTCCTTTACTCAATACCTCCTTGGCCCTCAACTCTGTTTTGACTGGCGTGAGGTGGTTTCAGGTGGGTGTGAGGGGACACGCATAGGTGCCTGTGCGTGTGCTGGGTCCTCGAGGCACTATGAGAGACTGTGAGCGCTTCTGTGGCAGGGTGCCATGAAGCAGGTGAAAATTCAGGTCAGCTTCTGACTGGGGAGAATGATCTTTAGGCTTCAGTTTAGCTTCCTTGGCTCCCACAGAGCTGTTGAAATTTTCATGGGTCCAGGCTGGAGCAACAGCACCGTGGGTAGAGGCCAGCGAAGAGTTAATCCCGGCATCCCACATGGTCTTCTAGTACCAGGAATAGTTCCTGAGTGAGAAGCAGAGTAGGTCTCCAAGCAATGCCAGGGTAATTCCTGAAGCGAAGAGCCAGGAGTAACCCCTGAGCATCGCTGGGTGTGACCCAAAAAGAAAAGAAAAAGAAAAAGCGATTCATGGAGTCACCAAGAATCCCAAGGCCTCCTGAGAGTGTGACTCCTATTCCCCAGAGGTCAGAAGGCGGGATGGGACAGGGAGGAGGAGGCGGGAGGAGAGAAGCGGATCCTCCGTGTTGCCAGCAAAAGTTCATGAGAGGGACCAGGGCTAGGCTGTACCATGGGTGATGCCCCTTGGGAGATGTAGTGGGTTGGACACTCTCATGGCTCCTGGTCAGCCTGGATGACCCAGGATGATTTCTCTAGTTTCTCAAAGCGCTGCCTCTGGGAGGCAACAAAGGCTGTGTGTCCCGCTGAGCCCAGAAAGGATTTGTGTCTCTTTAGCCTTGGCCCTTTGCAAGGCGCCCCACACTCCCCCAAAGTACAGCACTAATTTTTCTTTCTCTTAGAGCACAGGCCAGGCTATATCTGAGTCTGAGCAAGGCGATCTTCGGGCTGGCTTCAGGTAGCTGCTGGCCTGGTGAAGTCTCCTTGTCTGTCCTCTACAGAATTGCCTTTATCATCTTGCATGCCTCAGTGACAGGGCTCACTGCCATGGCTATCAAATACCTAAAGTTACATCCGATTTCCTTTGTTTTTCTTTTCTCTCTCTCTTTGTGTGTGTGCAGAGGTGCTCAGGATTTACTCCCATATCAGGATCACTACCAGAGGTGCTTGCAGGACCATATGGAATGTTGAGGATCGACCCCAGATCAGCCACATGCAAAGCAAGTGCCAACCTCACTGAAAGCCTTCCCTTGCCGTCTGTCAGTAGAATGTGTTTCCATGGCTTGGTCACCAGGTCCACTAGCTGCAGCGCCTGGAAGCCCAGCCTGTCATGGTCCAGGGCTACCTGTCATGTCTAAGCACCATGGACCTTTCTGTACCCCTCACCAGCGCTCCCTCAGGGCAAGGGTTAGGAAATGAGCGTCAGAGAGCCCTAGGTCAAGCTGCTGCAATCCTGAAGCTGGCTGCCTTGGGCAGGTGGCTTCAGGCACAGGTCTTCCTTCTCAGTGCTGGGGCCAGCTCCTTCAGAGGCTGAACTGGGCTGCTGGCTCCCAAGTTCTTCTGCCCTTTTGCGACCGCTGTTAGCTGCCTGCCCGTTGCTAACCTGCCGCCCACCACCCTCTCCCACCGACTGCCCCCCCAGCCAGTCATTACCGCGTCTATGTCGTCTCCTCCTGCTTTGCTGCCTTCCATTTGCACAGCCCATGTCTAGGTCTGGACCAACCACACTGCAAAGCGGGGACTGGGGGCGGTCTCTGGACCCTCTGGGCAAAGCTGGCTCCTGGGGCTCCGGCTCCTCCATCCGGGCCGTCTCCTGGCATTGCTAAGCTCTGCGTTCTGTGACCAAAGTCAGGTGGGCCCCTTTCTCCCCCTTCCTTGTGGCCACATTTTTACGCCCCTCGCACCGAAGAGCAACTGAAGACCAGTGATGGATTCCCAGCCCTGGTCCTACTCTGGGTTGGTGTAGGCTTCCTTTTGTACAAATGTGACTTTGCCCAGTTATAAACCCAATAAACTCTAGGATGAAAAAAAAAGTTCTGCCCTACCCACAAATGCATCTGGGAAGGAAACCGGCAAGGCGGGGCAGGGTCTCGGCTATTCCAGGGCACCTGGGACGCCTCTCTCAAGGGGAACTCAGCAGCCCCTGTCGAGCTACTGCTGCGCCCGGCAGCCTGAGGAAGGGAAGTCAGCACAGTTATGAAACTGACCCGCGGCCGCAGCAGGTCTCAGGTCTGTGCAGGATCAGGTCCGTCTTGTTCTGCGAATCTAGAAAGTGCGTGGGCTGGACACTTTCCTAGTGCAGAGAGCCCTGGTTTGAGTGCTGGAGAAACCGACCGAGAGAGCCAGTGCCCTGCCAGGTTCCACCGGCTGCTGCCGCGCGTGACGAGGGCGGGCGCAGGGCTGGGTGGAGGGGCGTCGGCAGGTCAGCTCCGGGGTCAGGCCGGTGCCCCGCAGACGGGGCGGAGCCACTCCCGGGGCGGAGCATCCCGCCGTGTCCCCGCCCTTCCCGCCCGCTGTCCCTGAGGGGCCTCTGCCGGAGGGGAACCCAGAGCCCGAGAGCAGCTTTTCGCATGGGCGC
>JAJIBD010032653.1:0-33262 GCA_021461705.1 Cryptotis parvus | reverse complement strand
GCTGACCTTGAGCTTGAATCTGACTGGATGGTGACGTGTTTTTGCCAATAAGATGTTGGCGTCATCTTCTGTGAGCTCCAAGACTGGGCCTGAACAAGTTCTGCTCATTTCTACACATGCTGTTTGAGTCCCGGATCGGCTCCTGATGAACCATGTGGAGCGAAGCTGCAAGCACCACTGTCCTGGTGAAGGCACCAGACAGGCCTCTCAGAACCACCACATGGAGCACAAATGCTGAGGTGCGAATCAAACGAGGACTTTTTCCAGCCACGTTTGGGAATGGCTCATTAGGGCAACAAGCATTGGTAGAGCTCCTGCACGGTTGATGTGACAAGGCAGAAGTTTGGATATCTAGGGGGTTTCCACCATTCCACTTGATTTAAAATAAGTTTTTAAAAAAATTGAATGTAACTGTTAATTCACCATTTATGCATAGTCCCACCAGATTCACTTGTATCACTTGTCTTCCTGTTGTTCATCGATTTGCTCAAGTGGGCACCAGTAACATCTCCATACATCCCGTCACATGCTAGTGTAGCCCAAGAGCATCTGCTCACTCCAGGAACACGAAGAGCCTCAAACCATTCCTTCAGGTCATGGGAATGAGGTCTATAATTGTTACTGGTGTTTGGCATATCTAATACAACATGGGTAGCTTGGCGGGTTCTGCCGTGAGGGTTGTATAGTCTCAGTAGTAGGCTCTCATATCATTCATTTACTGATGAATCACAACAGGAAGAGATAGGCTTTTCTCTTGGGTGGAGCCTCTGACAAGCTGTGGGGTCTGGATGTTGAAAATGGCCACCCCTAGCGGTATGAGGGTTCCTCTGACTTCTTGCGAAGCTCTATTGGGCTAGAACCTGCCTTCCCTCCCAGACTCCTCATGATCAGCTGAGCACGGGGAGAGGCAGTAGCAGCTCTACCAGATTATTTTTTTAATATAAGTGTCTCTAACCAACTTTAAGGAGGGCAGAATCACACGAGAAGGATCTTAGTAAATGATACTTAACTGCTTTCCCAAACAGATGTATTAATTCCCACATAGTTTGAGATTGCCTTTGTCATTAGACTTTTATCACCACAGAATACCTCATATAAAATGCAACCGGGAAACATCTGCAATTTACCCCACAGGTGTGTGTGTGTGTGTGTGTGTGTGTGTGTGTGTGATCCTTGAGTCTCCGTGGACCCAAGCAGCCCCAAGGAAGAGCAGAAATTCCATCAACGGGAACCAAGGCAAACTGCCTTGGTTTCACCCCAGACCCCTTGGGCCCCGCGCTTCCGGGAACATCTGCAATCTCCCCACAGGTGTGTGTTTGATCCTTGCATCTCCGCGGACCCAAGCAGCCCCAGGGAAGAGCAGAAATTCCATCAACGGGAACCAAGGCAAACTGTCTTGGTTTCACCCCCGATCCCTTGGGCCCTGCTCTTCCGGGAACGTCTGCAATCTCCACTCACATCCCAAAACTCAAAACCGCACAGATGCTAGCACGTCCGCGTGATACTCTTACTACCTATCTTGCATGAGGTACCAGTGAACTTTTCTTCCTACATCCTTGCCACCCACCCAAACTCTGCAAACAGACCAGACACCTACTAACTGTACTATCTAGTCACCCAAGAACTCACATTTCCAACCTACAATAGTCATAATCGTAAAAGCAACGCAAAAATTCCATCAAGCTCTGTGAGTGAAGTCACTAGTCCAGATGAGCCAAGCAACACCAATGAGTTGTATAACCTCTCTGATAAGGAATTTCGGAAAGAATTGTTAAGGATTCATAAGGAACTCAAAGAAGCAATGGAATGCAAAATCAATAAAATACAAGAGGACATGAGAGAAGAAGTGAGGAAAATGCAAATGGAAATGACAGATATTAAAAATGAGGTAAATGAAATTAAAAACACAGTGGAAGGCCATCATAGCAGAATAATAGCTACTGAAGAAAGAATTAGTGATCTCAAAGACGAGCTACAAAGATTCTCTACACAACACCAGAAGATAGAAAAAAAGACTCACAATTACCGAACAGACAACAAGAGATAATCGGGATGAAGCCAGAAGAAACAACATACGGATCATTGGGGTCCCAGAAGGGCAAGAAGAAAACCCTGATGAAGAAGAAACTGCCAAAGCCATAATTGCTGAGAAGTTCCCAGAACTAAGGAATGCTTGCTTCAAGATCCAGGAGGCCCGTAGGATACCAGCTAAAAAGAAACCCCAACAAGAATACTCCAAGACACATCTTAATTAAAATGACAAAAACTATAGATAGAGATAGAATACTGAAAGCAGCAAGATCAAAGAAGGAAATCACATACAAAGGAACATCCCTAAGATTTACAGCAGACTTCTCTGATGAAACACTCCGAGCCCGAAAACAATGGTGGGATATTGTGAAAAGGCTCAATGATCTGCAGGCCTCAGCAAGAATTCTTTACCCGGCTAGACTCACATTCAGATATGAAGGAAAGAAACACAACTTCATGGATAAGCAACAACTCAGGAACTTCATGGACTCAAAACCAACTTTAAAAGAAGGACTGAAGGGTCTACTGTAATACGACCAAACCCATAAGCACAACAAGCACAAACAGAAAGATGGCACAAAATCCGATGACAATAATCTCTCTCAATATCAATGGTCTAAATACACCAATTAAGAGACACAGAGTGACAAAATGGATTAAAAAATTGAACCCAACATTCTGCTGTCTACAAGAAACACATCTGAATAATCAGAACAAACACAGACTCAAAGTCAAAGGTTGGAAGACCATTCTCCACGCAAACAACTCCTCCAAAAAAGCTGGTGTGGCCATATTAGTATCAGATAATATAGACTTCAGGATGAAAAAGGTTAGAAGGGACAACAAAGGCCATTTCTTAATTAAGGGGTATGTACACCAGGAAGAAATTACACTACTAAACATATATGCACCCAACGAGGGGCCAGCAAAATACATAAAACAACTGCTAAGAGACCTCAAAGAAGACATTAACAGTAGCACAATAATAGTTGGAGACCTCAACACTGCTCTATCAAAGATGTATAGATCAACAAGACTGAAACTCACCAAGGAAATCTTGACCCTGAAGGAAGACATGGAAGAAAGAGAACTAGTGGATATATACAGGGCTTTTCATGCCAAAAAAGCTGAATACACATTTTTCTCTAGTGCACATGGAACATTCTCCAAGATAGACCACATGCTGCGACACAAAGCATACCTCAATAAAATAAAAAAAGATAGAAATTGTGTCAGCTATCTTTTCAGACCATGATGCACTGAAAATGGAAGCTAACCATACACAGAAACAGGGAGTCAAACCAAACACCTGGAAACTGAACAGCTCACTCCTGAACAACAAATGGGTCATAGAAGAAATCAAACAGGAAATCCAAATATTTCTGGAAACAAATGAAAATGAAGACACCAACTATAAGAACTTGTGGGACACTGCAAAAGCCATGTTAAGAGGGAAGTTTATAGCTCTGCAAGCATTCATCAGGAAACAAGAAAGGGCCCACATAAATAACCTGACTACACAGCTGAAGACTTAGAAAAAGACCAACAAAAGGAGCCCAACCCAGGCAGTAAAAAGGAAATAATAAAACTTAGAGAGGAAATCAATGAGTTGGAAACCAAAAAAAACAATCCAAAAGATTAATGAAACCAAGAGCTGGTTTTTTTAAAAATAAACAAGATTGACAAACCATTGGCAAGACTTGTAAGGACAGGGAAAGAGAGAACCCAAATAAACAGAATCAGAAATAAAAATGGTGACATCACAACAGAAACCACAGAAATCCAAAAGATCATCAGAGATTACTTTGAGAGCCTGTATGCCGTGAAACATGAGAATCTAGAAGAAATGGATAAATTCCTGAAGTCCTATAACCTCCCACGGCTGAAACAAGAAGACCTCCAACACCCGAATAAGCCTATCGCCATCGAGGAAATTGAAACAGTAATTAAAAGTCTGCCCAAACACAAAAGCCCAGGTCCAGACGGATTCACTTATAAACTTACCAAACCTTTAAGGATGACATACTGCCAGTCCTTTTCAAGCTCTTCCAGGAAATAGAAGAAACAGAAACACTCCCAAACAGCTTCTACGAGGCACATATCACCCTGATACCCAAAGCAGGGAGAGACAACACAAAGAAAGAAAACTACAGACCAATAACCCTGATGAACACGGATGTTAAGATATTCAACAAAATACTAGCAAACAGAATCCAAAGACTCATCAGAAGATTATACATCATGACCAAGTAGGATTCATCCCGGGAATGCAAGGATGGTTCAACATTCGCAAGTCAATCAACACAATACATCATATCAATAAAAAGAAAAAATAAAAACCATATGATCCTATCAATAGACGCAGAGAAAGCATTTGACAAGATCCAGCACCTGTTCATGATTAAAACCCTCCAGAAAATGGGAATTGAAGGGACTTTCCTCAAGATAGTTACAGCCATCTACCAAAAGCCCACAGCAAGCATCATTCTAAATGGGGAAAAGTTGAAAGCCTTCCCCCTGAGATCAGGGACAAGACAAGGTTGCCCACTCTCACCTCTTTTATTCAATATAGTACTGGAAGTACTTGCCATAGCAATCAGAGAAGAAAAGGACATCAAGGGCATCCAGATAGGCAAGGAAGAAGTCAAGCTATCATTATTTGCAGATGACATGATATTATACCTAGAGAACCCTAAACTCTCTACCAAAAAACTCCTAGAAACAATAGACGCATATAGTAGAGTGGCAGGATACAAAATCAACACCCAAAAGTCAGTGGCTTTCCTATATACAAATAACGAAAGAGAAGAAAAGGATATTAAGGAAACTATTCCATTCACAATTGTGCCACAGAAAATCAAATACCTAGGAATCAACTTACCCAAGTATGTAAAGGACCTGTACAAAGAAAACTACAAGACACTGCTCCAAGAGATAAAAGAGGACACAAGGAAATGGAAACACGTTCCCTGTTCATGGATGGGGAGAATCAACATTGTCAAAATGGTAATACTCCCTAGAGCTCTGTACAGATTCAATGCAGTCCCTATGAGGATACCCGATGACATTCTTCAAAGAAATTGACCAAACGCTCCTGAAATTTGTATGGAACAATAAACCCCCAAGGATAGCTAAAGCAATCCTCGGGAAAAAGAAGATGGGAGGCATCACCTTTCCCAACTTCAAACTGTACTACAAGGCAGTAGTAATTAAAACAGCATGGTATTGGAATAAAAACAGACCTGTGGACCTATGGAATAGAATTGAGTATCCTGACACCCAACCTCAAACACATGATCATTTAATCTTTGATAAAGGTGCAATGAGTCTAAAATGGAGTAAGGAAAGCCTCTTCAACAAGTGGTGTTGGGAAAACTGGGCAGCAACATGCAAAAAAATGAATTTGGACCTGTGTCTAACACCATGCACAAAAATCAGATCAAAATGGATTAAAGATCTCAATATCAGACTTGAATCCATAAAGCACATTGAAGAAAATATAGGAAAAACCCTCCATGACATTGAAGCTAAAGGCATCTTCAAAGGTGAAACATCACTAACAAAGCAACTAGAAGAAAAAATAAACATATGGGACTACATGAAACTAAAAAGCTTCTGCACCTCAAAAGAAACAGTGACTAAGATACAAAAGCAGTCCACAGAATGGGAAAGAATATTCACTCAATACCCATCTGATAAGGGGTTAATATCCAGGATATATCAGGCACTGGTAGAACTTTGCAAGAAGAAAACAACCCCATCAAAAAATGGGGAGAAGAAATGAACAGAAATTTCAACAAGGAAGAAATTTGAATGGCCCAAAAACATATGAAAAAATGCTCATCATCACTAATCATCAGAGAGATGCAAATCAAAACAACGAGATACCACTTTACACCACAGAGACTGGCACATATTCAAAAGAGCAAGAACAACAAGTGCTGGCGTGGATGTGGGGAAAAGGGGACACTCATCCATTGTTGGTGGGAATGCCGGCTGGTACAGCCTTTCTGGAAAACAATATGGACATTCCTCCAAAGACTAGAAATTGAACTCCCATTTGACCCAGCCATACCACTCCTGGGAATCTACTCTGGGAAACCAAAAATATGCAGCGGAAACACCATCCCTACTTTTATGTTCATAGCAGCATTATTCACAATAGCCAGAACCTGGAAGCAACCAGAGTGCCCGAAAATCGATGACTGGATAAAGAAGCTTTGGTACATCTACACAATGGAATACTATGCAGCTGTTAGGAAAAATGAAGGTATAAAATTTGACTATAAATGGATGAACATGGAGAAGATTATGTTGAGTGAAATTAGCCAGAAGGAGAGAGACAGATACAGAATGACTGCATTTATTTGCATAACATAAATATATATGTACATATTATGATACCAATATCCAAGGTCAAGTGAAGCATATATCAGGAGGTCTTGTCAAAGGTGGAAATTATCACAAACGTATGTGAGTCAGAGGCTAGGTAAGACAGAAAATGGAACAGTGTGCTAACAATGGTCGAGGGTACTAATGCCAACCTGGATCAGCATACCTGATCCAGGTATGCTGATCCAGAGACAGACATGGGGCAGAGCTGCTACTGGCTCTCTCTGTGCCCAGTGGCTCATGAGGTGCCCGGGAGGGATGGCAGGTTCTAGCCCTGGCCTGCCACCCCAGCAGAGCCTCACAATAAGCCAGACGACCCCCCATTCCATGAGGGCCCTCCGTTTTCCACACCCGGACTTCCCCCTCATCAGAACTCCACCCAGCAGACCAGCCATCACAGCCTGGCTCATCGAGATCCACCCTGCTGCAGTCTTTTTTAATCTGGTCCAGGTATGTTGATCCAGAGACAGACATGGGGCAGAACTGCTACTGGCTCTCCCTGTGCCCAGTGGCTCATGAGGTGCCCGGGAGGGATGGCAGTTTCTAGCCCTGGCCTGCCACCCCAGCAGGGACTCACAACAAGCCAGACGGCCCTCCACTCCATGAGGACCTCCATTTTCCACACCCGACTTCCCCCTCGTCAGAACTCCACCCAGCAGACCAGCCTATCACAGCCTGGCTTGTGCAGGTGCTTGCGGCAGTGCGGTTCATCAATAAATGCTGTATTTTGAGATGACTACAAGAGTATGCTACCTACACGGCAGAGCCTGGCAAGCTACCCGTGTCGTATTTGATATGCCAAATACCAGTAACAATTATAGACCTCATTCCCATGACCTGATGGAATGGTTTGAGGCTCTTTATGTTCCTGGAGCAAGCAGGTGCCCTTGGGCTCTACTAGTATGAGACAGGTCATATGGAGATGTTACTGGTGCCCGATCGAGCAAATCGATGATGAATGGGAAGACAGACAGACAGACTAATGCCAACCTAGAACTGAGCATTAAATAGAGGCAAAAAGATACACATGACAGCCCTTTAATGTATGTTCTGTAATCCATAGTCTGGAAGGGAAGGAAAAGAGAAAGAGAGAAAGGGAAAGAAATAAAGAACCTGCCATGGAGGAGGGCTGGGGGAGGAGGGAGGGAACCGGGGACATTGGTGGTGGGAGATGGGCACTGGTGGCGGGATGGGTGCTGGAACACTGTATGACCAAAACCCAAATATGAACTTTTTTAATTGTATATCTTTGTAATTGTAAAAATAAAAAATTAAAAAAAAAAGAAAATGCAACAAATTTAATTATTATATGAATTAATATGCATAAACTTCTTTGTTTTAAATGAGAAACTTGATTATCTTAGGAGGCTCATGTCTATGTAAGTGCAGATGGGCTCCATTTAGTGTAAAAACTTATCAAAGACAGGGATGACATCTGACCTTCCACACGAGAGTCTCAGATACAGGGATGGTCACTCCCTTATGGTGGTGGAAGGATAGACTCCGCCCCTCACAACTCCTGCTGAGGTGCAGGATGCATCCAGAGCACTGAGCTAGGACAGCCAGAAGTGGCTGGGATCCATTGGATTTTTTTTTCAGTCTCTAGTCTCCAATTTCATTTCAGGGGTTCAAGTCAGCATGTCCGTTGAACTCTCTTTCACTCACTACGTCATTGTCCTCCAAAGCAGTTTCTACTGTGTCATCACCGTCATCCTTACATCCCCCTCCTCTCGTTCTTCATAAGCTCCATTTCTCTCATCTTTTTTAAAAACAGTTTTTTATTATACCACCGTGTGATACACAATTACAAAAATGTTCATGATTGGGTTTCAGTCATACATTATTCTAGTACCTGCCTCTCCACCAGTGCCCTAATTCCCATCACCAATGCCCCCCAAATTCCTTCCTCCCACTCCCAGCTTGTCTCTATAACAGGCACTTTTCCTTTTCTTTTCTCTCTCTCTCTCTCTCTCTCTCTCTCTCTCTCTCTTTTTAAGCTCTCTCTCTCCTTTTAAGCATGTGACTTGCCCTACAGACATTTAGGGATTATCATGTAAATCCCTTTGTGTACATTTAATGCTTAGTCCTAGTCTGTCATTAGTATTTCCCACAATTAGTAATGTAGGTATATATTTATATCCTATTAATGAATTCAGTCATTCTATATTTGTCCTTTTCCCTTCTGACTAATTTCACTCAGCATCATAGTCTCCATGTCCATCCATTTGCACGCAAATTTCATTACTTCATCTTTTCTGACAGCTGCATAGTATTCCATTGTGTAGCTGTACCACAGTTTCCTTAGCCAGTCTTCTATTCTTGGGCAGATTCTGGCTATTGTGAATAGAGCTGTGATGAATTCTGGCTATTGTGAATAGAGCTGTGATGAACTCAGAAGTGCAGGTAGTGTTTCTGCTGTGTGTTTTTCGGTCTCCAGGGTATATTCCCCTCTTTCTCTCATCTTTCCTTAAGCTCATTTCCTTTATGTGGGATCAGAATCACCTTCAGTCCTCCATCAGCACGATCATGGGATTCTCCACGTATTCACTGAACAGCCTTTTTATTTTAATGTTGCTGATATTGTAAATTGTATGATGAGAAATATTTACTGGCCTGAAGGATCAGAATGCTCCTGGAAATTTCTGACCCTTTTATTAGTGGGTTAAATTCAAGGTTAAATCCAAGTGGACAAAAATACATATGAAGGAAGGAGATTTAGGAATTGTTTTCACCTTCGAAAAAGAAAAGGGTACATTATTTTTTTAGGTTATTAATTTTTAAAAAATATTTTATTATACCACTGTGAGATATACAATTACAAAGATGTTCATGTTTGGGTTTTGGTCATACAGTGTTACAGCACCCATCCCTCCACCAGTGACCATTTCCCACTACCAATGTCCCCGATTCCCACCCCTCTCCCCTAGCCTGCCTCCATGGCAGGTTCTTTATCTCTTTTCTCCTTCTCAAAAAGGGTACATTATAATTAGGTGCTTTCCGACCTCCCTCATAGCACCTGTAATAGTACAATAGTGGCCCCGCAGCCCTGATCATTGCCAGCCCTAGTCTTCAATTTCTACACTGAAGTAACTTCTTACATGCTTTATGTCACTGCTTTCTATATCCCTGCTCTGGGCAGCAGCTGGCCTCAAGAATGCTGCATCCTTCTGCTTATGCATTTGCTTTTCTGCTGCAGTTCCTTTGCTATCCCTCACTTCCACGCCTTTCTCAAAATGAACCTCTTTTATTTCTGTTTCCTCTTACATCAGAGCTTTGGTTAAGGAGCTCATGCCAGGTCTTCTCTGCTTTGTTATGCTGTTCCTACATTTGGTGCTCAGAAGGCAGAAATATCCCCCACTGCAAAGAGCCTGCTCAATAGAGGCTGAAACCGCTTACCAGCTACTTGAAACAGTTTCATTTTATTAAGCACAAAGCTTTGATGGCTTTGGTATAGATTTCTTGTCTTTTCCAGGTATTGGTACTTGACTTTTTTCACTCTGAAGTCTTTCTGACGCATCCATTTAATACATGTCCAAAGAGTTGAACTCAACCTTCTCTGCAAACGAGGTCAACTTAATTAGTTCTTTTGGTTTTCTGTTTTCAGATAAAATCAAGTAATACAAACAGGTACATCTGTAACTGTGAAAGACTCCCTCTTATTTATTTATTTATTTATTTTTTGCTAAAGATTTATTATAAACCTTGGCTTTAGAAAATATGGTGACCACACAGGCTTCCTTCTGTAAGAACCAGTGACCTATAACCCTGTAATGGATGATCGACTCTCTCCACATCTTAGAGATGTCAGCATGGAGTCAGTCCCGGAGTTCTGGGACACGGAGACTTCCTCTGTCTCTAGACCCACTGGGCCGTTTGGCTTGGGGCGATATCATCTTTCTCTCTAGCCCAGCACATCGGGAAACGGTGCTGTGCCACGTTTCTTTTGCAAGTTGCTTCCACAAAGCTACCTTTCTCTGACAAGCTTGGAATGTCAATAAAACACAGTGTTAATTGCATAATTATCTATCATACCTTTTGATTTCCTCAGAACAGCAACTTCCAAAAATATAAGGAGTAGGGTAGATCCTATCAGCAACTGACTTAGCTTAAGTAGCTTTTCATTGTATTGAACATTACCTATTGCCATCCACCTTAAAATCTTACAGAAAGATCATTAAGAAAAATTTTATGACAGATTAAAAACAAGAGTAATGGCAGGCAGAGAATGACAAGAGAAAATGCATATATGCATCAGATAGGGTCACAAATATAGAACTTACGTCTTCAAAAATACCAGCAAAACTGATCATTCCAATGCAAAACAAGAAAAAAGAGACATAGAATACTCCAATAACTATCAAAAATTTTAAAGGAAATTAACTATACATGCTTGGAAGGATCACAGGAGGATTTAAAAATTTAGCAAATTTAAAAGCTGAACACAATAGATAGTCATCAAAGCTAAAATTACTAAAGTTAATCAAGAAAATCTCAACACAATTGACGTTACCAATAAGCTCTATCCAATGTTTAAGTAAATCACATTAATTTTAAACAGTCTCCTGCCAATATTTAGAAGTAACTATATAACATATGGAATCAGCTTGTGACTATTTTGACTTACATGCTTACATTTTTGAAATCCTAAAATAATAGCACAACAACATAATTAGCTAAATTTGTTGCAGAAATAAAACATTGCTTAGTATTCCAAACTAATATTGCAGTTCACCACATGAATAGAAATAAGGAGAAAATAGTACAATTACTCTATATGTGCAAAAGTGTGTTATATAATAATCAGCATTTGTTTGTTATTAGAACAAAATATTTATGTAGTCCTAGTAGAAATGAATGCATTTAGTTACATAAAATATTCTAAAAATCTATTGGTTTCCTACATACATTTTTTTCACCTAAATGATAAATATAATTGGTTTAATTTTGTCACCGTGAATCGCAAAAGTTATTCACGTTCGCCTTTAATGAATATAATGTCCCAGTACCAACCCCTCCATTAGTGCCCACACACAGCTTAAATGATAAGCAGTTGGGGACGACCCTCCTGAGATCAGAACTGAGCAAGATGCTCACTCTTCTCAACCCTGCTAAGTCCTCAATTCTGCAAGAAGGGAAAAAAAAAATAGTTTTTGTTGTTCAGAAAGGAAGAGCTACAAGCATATCTCAGCAGATAATTGAAGTGCATTTATGTTGGAAATATATACAAAACCTAAAGTAAAAGCATTAGGGCCATTACATGGCCCTGATATGTAGATCATGCCAGTAATCAAAAAATAAATCTTTTTTTTACTTTTTTTTTGGCTTTTTTGGGTCACACCTGGCAATGCTCAGGGGTTTCTCCTGGCTCTGCACTCAGGAATTACTCCTGGCGGTGCTCAGGGGACCATATGGGATGCCGGAGATCGAACTCAGGCCGGCATGGGCCGGCCACATGCAAGGCAAATGCCCTACCACTGGGCTATCGCTCCGGCCCCCAAATAATTCTTTTTATGCAGAAGAAAAACAGCATCTTATATTAAAAGTGTCTGCAAATTATCAGGAAAATAATAAGTGCCAATAAGAATCAATCTAATAAAATATGCACAGTTCTTCTCCCAAGCAACCTATGGAACATATCTGCTAAGGAATTACACAGTAATTCCTTGTAATTACTGTGTAATTCCAATACATAGAGAGACAACAATGGGGAACCTAACAGACTATTTCCTATTATTACAGAAAAGAGAGTCCCCATATCACCACTGCTAGAGTCAATGAACGGAATAAAAACCCCAACAGTTGCTTTTAAATGAAACCAATAAAGCTTATTTCAAATATTTTATGGAAACTAACGGACCCAGTAATATCCAAGCTATCCTTGATGAAAACAGAGGTGGACGCTGACTACTGGGCCATCCATTGTCCTGAGACCTTGGACCTGTGTGCCAGGGAGTCAAGCAGACAGCACATTCTGTGGCTCCTTAGATAGATCAGAGATGAGATCAATACGCAGCAACAGTCCGAATAAACTTATCAACACAGTAAACCAATGCATACATTTCTCAAAAGGAAAAGAAAAACACTATAACATTCCGAGGAGTTTTATCCATGTTTGAACCTTCCAGGGTCCTGGAAATTGAATTTCAGGGCCTGCATGGTGAGAATACCAGGAAGCCTGTTTCATTACTCAATTGTCCATCATTTTTCTGGGTATAATATTTCACAGTTATAAAGCTGAGTGGATTAGAAATTTCTGGAAAGTCACCAGATTTCTGAATTAGTTTCCTAAGAGGAAAACAGCATCAGAAAACTGAAAACAACACTAGGCCTACTGCCACACAGTACTTAAAACAACCAAAACATGTATCTCGGAGTTTTTGGAGTCCAGAAATCTGAAACGAATGTATCAAGACATGCCACGCTTCCCTCAAGTCTTCAAGGTAGGACACTGATGCCTTTCTGAGGTTCTTGGCAGTGCCAGGGGTTCTTGGATGGTAGCAATATCACTCCAGTCCTTGTTTTCATGTTTCCCTTTTTGCAGAGACTTCAGGGTCACACCTGCCAGTGCTCAGGCCTATTCCTGGTTTGCGTGCAGCAGTGACCCCTGGCCATTGTTAGGACGATCGTGTGTTTCTAGGGGTGAAGTGGGGCTGTATCGCATTCAGGACAGACTTCTCATGCTCCTTCTCTGCCCTCCGTCTGCTTTCACGCTGCCTCTTCTCTGCCTCTGTGTCTTCACAGGGTCTTCTCTGTGTGCGTGTTTGTGGCCAACATTCTCCCGTGAGCACACAGGCACCTTGGAGTTAGGGCCATCTCAATGATTCTACCTGAAAAGACCCTTTTTGTGAACAAGTCAGTCACAGGCCACGAGGAGGTATGGCTGCCACATCGCTTTCTGAGGAACACGGTTCAGTCCAGGACAGCTCCATACATAGAGGTCATTTATCTAATAAGAGAGTCCCTGCTGTTTGCTACCAAAATATCCATGCAATTCGCTTAATGTTCAGGCTTTTTCTCTAAAAATGTGAAGAGTAGCTGCCAACATCTGATGGTTTGTGTTCTTTAAATGTAATACATAAAAATCTAAATTACTTAGGCAGTCCCCAGAATATGGCCCCATGCTCACTATTCTTATTCATACCAGAATTGTTGATGGCATCATTATCTTTAGGGGCAGACAGGCACAAGGACAATTCCAAAGCCAAAGAAAGACTCCACTTGGATATTATAGTATTATGTGGTGATATTCCTACTTTGGGCTGTAGTATTGAAGGTTGAACTGTGTGAAGTTTTGGATCTAGACTGCACGGTCTTTGAGAATGCATGTTTGTTTTGAGGATGTGTGGACTGTCTTTGGGTCTAACTTAATACAGTGCAATGTCTGTGGAGAACGGCAGCTCTTGTTTCAGACTGGGCCATTTGACCCAAGCCTAGACTTTATTGTTCATCCTCTGCTCTCACCCTGCCTAGTCAGACTTCTCCAAGCCCTCTTCCTCACACCAGACTAAGTCACATACATTTGGGATGTTTTATTTCCTAGGGCATATGCAACAATTCATCACAAAATTGATGTCTTAGAAAAATAGAAGTCTCTGCTTCCAAAATCATTTTGGCTGAATTACTGGAATCCAGGGTTTAGTATAACTATTTCCCTCTGGAGATTCTTGTGGGGGTTCTTCCTTGCTTTGCCTCGCTTCTGGTCTGCTGGAATTTTCATGGCACAAGGTAACATCACCCCAATAACTGTCATTGCTTTAGTACATGGATAAATCATTTTTGGAGGCCAGGGAGGAAGATGTAACTCAACCTACTGCATGGATGTGCTCTGCTAGGGACCTCTTTGTTCTTGGTCCGTCTGGTGTTTGAGGTTATGCAGGTCCCATGAAATTTGTCTTTAGAAGGAAGGAGCAGTAACACAAGCAACACACAAGGATCAGTTGCACTCAATTTCATCTCTATTGAGTTTTTTTCATTTTATCAAGGGACACTTACCTGGATTCCGTAGTTGATAAGTGTATCTACCACATTCTAAGTTCCTCTCTATCTTTCCTCTTCTTTTGAACCTAAGGACTCAAGGTAGACTCTCAACAATAGAAGCACCCAAGATAAAGTCAGGTGTGATTCTCTAAGATTTGCTTTCCTGGATTCTGGCTGTTACCTGGGGTTCCTGGTAGCTACCATGTGTCCAGAGGTCTTGATAGTGTGTGTCAAGGAGCACTGGAGAGAAACATGTTCCTATTGAGAAGCTATTGCACTTGGGACTGTTATCATGCGTTAAAGCAGGTCAGGCCTCACCTACAGGAGAAGGCAGAGACTCAGACCATGAATAAATTTGAAAAAAGATGCTACATTGGAAAACTTGAGCTTGGACAGCCACAGACGGCAGCATGCAAGAGTCACATGCTGGCTATGTTACAGGGTCATGAGAGACTGGCTCCATTTAATGGTACAAGTGATAAAATTGAAATTTTGATTAATGACGATCAGGCCATTTTATAGTATGGGAGATATGTATTGTCAAAGTCATTGAGTTGTTCACCAGTGTTGGGGGTCTTTTAGTGCCTTTATTTAAAAAAATGCTGAAGTCGAAAACATCAGGCTATGAAGCAGTCCAAAAACAGATCATCTGATGACCTCAATCTGTCTCTTACTCAGTCTCTCTTCATACCCCTACCTCAACTGGGCCTCTATCCACCACCCCGTTCTTCAAGGGGCTTGGCTCTTCTTGAGAGTATCAGGGTTTTTGTGCTCCTCTCTTCTAGAAATTTCTCATGCCCTTTCCCTCTGCAGCCATGTCTGTCTTGCCTTTCCTCTTCAGATCACTTAGGTACGACTGATCACAGTAGCTCTGGTGCTCCTATTTCCCTGTAACCAGAAATGACATTATTTAATTAGCCTTTAAAGAACCCAGGTCCATGCAGGTCTGTGTTGACTGGTTGACAAATATAGAACACTGCTGCCTGGCCTAGCCGATCGCCCTTCTCCATAAAGTAATGAGTTAGGTCTTCTGGGAAATATTCCAAAGGTTAATATCCCAAAGTGCAAGAGAGAAATGAACAAAAGCACAGCTTCCAGTAAGCTCAAATACATAATGACTTTGTGATGTCTCCTAATAACATTTTTTTATTGAAAAATGTATTGAGATGTTCACACCCATGAGCACAGTCACACAGCAGTCAGGGAAAGCTGGAATCTCCCAGCCTGGTAATTGTGTCTCTTTTTGATCCCCAATAAATTTCTTTCCCATTCAACATTTTATGAGAAGAGCAGTATGAGCCTGCAGTTTATAATAGATATTGATTAAATCTTTGTCGGTGGATGAATAACTTTTTGATGAGTAACTCCAACCAAGACGTACATGAGGAAGTATTCATACTAATATCATCCACATGCAGATGGCTTGATATTGGTAAAGTGACCGTACTTGAATGCACACAAGTCACAATGTAGAGAAGGCAGAGAGGAGACTTTTCTTTAACTTAGATGTTGTTCCAGGAGGTCAAATTGAAAATACCATGTACTTTTCCAAACTGGTACTGCACAGCATTTTTTTTTTGACAGCATGAACTCACTTTCAACAGATTTTCTGGCCAAGCTAAGTGGCTAGAAACGATTTTCTTTTAGCCATCTTGACCTAGTTGTACTCAGCTGTTCTTTCCAGATAGGAGAGCAGAAAGAGAAATAAGTAAAACAAAAGAATCCAGATCAACCTTGGAAAAGAATTGGAAAAAATAATGTTCCTGCAACTAAATTTTGTACGTTTTCTTATTTATTAATAACTTACAAAACTTTAGTATTATTATGTTATAAATATTAAGACATTAAAATTTTTCACTTACAAAAACAATTATTATATTTTATTCTTATTACATTGTTATAAGGTTTTTTATTATTATAAATTACTTATCCAATTAGGAATGGGACTGGAAAATGCTTTTTTAAGAAAGTCTTATATTAATTAATTATTAGAGGATTTCGAGTTTGGGGACTGGTGCTGGGGGTCGTACTCCGGGTCCTCACACCTGGGCAGTGTATATTCTGCTGCTAAGCCAAGTTCCTGGTCCCTATTAGCAAGCACTGTGCTCAAATGGAGGAAAATTTGCTAACCAAAATTTATAATTTTAGTGGAAGTATTTAGCACTGACATTAGCACAGACAGGCACCTAGTGAGGATTCGACAAAATGCAGAATTTTTTATGGAGCTCACGAAACTAAGGATAAACCCAATAATGAGTGCAGAGATGCATCGAGAACTGTGGACTGGACAGTTAGAAACAGGTGACTGTTTATTAACATCAGGAAGTGAGGGCAAGACGTTTCTATTGTTAGAAAAAACCTGCCCAGAGTATCATCAATACCGTTATCGGTGTGGCCATGTTTAATACAGTACATGCTTATGTAATTAATAGTTAAAGCAAAATCTATCAACTTGCGGTAAAAGATGTGAGTGTCCTGCTTTATTAACAAGTCATGTAGTGTTTCATTGAAGAAATATAATTGCACTAACCAGGCAGGTAATGATTCTAAGGCTCTGTCTTAAAAAACATCCTTCCAAGGAGTAATCCCAACATCCATCCTCTGATGAGTTTCAGCTACTGTCCTTAAGGAGAACTGCCAAGTAAAAGGCATTATTTTAATAAAATTATGTGGACATTAAGAGAGGAGGTGGCTGTCTTCCCAGTGGGAGGAGAGTTCTTCCCAGAGCTAACTGCTGACTCCCAGCCACCAGAAATGGGAGAGATAAAGTTATGTGAGTGTCCCGTCCCTTTGGCTGTGGTACTTTTATTATGGCACAGTAAGCTAAGTGCTATTGGCATCTTATTTTCTGAACAGCTAAAATAAGCCCAAATTAAGTTAAAATTAAAATACAGGAATAAATAACAGGCTTTCAGAAAGAACTTCCTGAAAACTTTGACTGACCAAAGAACTGGGGGGTCATGAAGAACAGACTGTAGGCTGTGTGGGGGTGGAAGGCGGGCTGACAAACCCGGCTGGGCTCTGGATTCATAAAGTTCAAACATAGCTTCTTTGCAGACACAGACTTGACCTTCGATTTCTAAAGCTTATTTTCTATTAGTCGAGTTAAATGTTAGATGGCATGGAGTCTAATATTTTTATTTGATGTTTCTACATAAAATAGCCAATTGGTTTATGACTTTCATTTTGTGCTTCAGTAATTAAGGAAAACTATTATGGAGGTGGCATCTAGTGTCATAAACGTTCTGAAGATCACTATCACTATCACTATCTTCCCATTGTTCATCGATTTGCTCGAGTGGGCACTAGTAACATCTCCATTAGTCCTGTCACAAGCAAGTGTAACCCAAGGGCATCTACTTGCTCCAGGGACAGGAGGAGCCCAAAACCATTCTTCAGGTCATGGAACTGAGGTCCATAATTGTTACTAGTTTTTGGCATAACTGCTAATTAAAACACGGGTAGCTTGCCAGGCTTTACCATGTAGGTGGTATAGTCTCAGTAGAAGGCTCTCAACTCGAGCATTTACTGATGAAACTTAAAGGGGAAGTGTCGGGAACGCCGCCGGGGTCCCCGACAGTGTCAGGACAGAGGTTCTCTTCTACCTCCGAGGACACCGGGAGAACAGATGAAAACTCAAAAGTCCGTGCAGTTCCAAAAAGGCTTTTAATAGTACAAAAGCTCTTCCACAGCACTCCAATATAATGAACAAACTTTAGCTCTGGTCCGAACTTACACCATACAAAAGAGCCTAAGTCTCCCACCAAAGAGAGAGGAGCTCACCTGAGCTGAGTCCTACCCAGAAGAAGGAGCAAAAGGCCAAAGAGCAAAAAGCCAAAAAGCCAAAAGCAAAAGGCCGAGGAGCCAAAAGCCGAGAAGCTAAAAGGCCGAAAAGGCAAAAGGTCAACGTTCTGAAGATACTCTGATCTAAAGGAATATTTGAATATTCAGATGGCATAAAGGAAACAAATCCACTGAATTTTGTTAAAAAAATGAGCATTTTCAGTATAGAAAATTTCTACCCTATTTCTTGAACATTAAAACATCAAGTTAGAGCCCATATTGAAATCTACACCCATCCCTATGTCTTGGACCACTCAGCTTGTATCTAAATAATTCACATGTGGGTTAGTGTGAAACTGACTCTAAAAGCCAGATTTGTGTGCACCAAACTTCCCTCCATGTATCACTTGTATCACTTGTCTTCCCGTTGTCATGGATTTGCTGGAGCGGACTCCAGCACCTTCTCCATTTGTCCCTGTCTCATGCTAGTACAGACTAAGAGCCTCCGCTTGCTCCAGGAACACGAAGAGCCTCAAACCATTTGTCAGGTCATGGGAATGAGGTCTATTATTGTTACTGTTTTTGTTGTATTGAATATGACATGGATAGCTTGCCAGGCTCTACGGTGTGGGCACTCTCAGTTCTTGCACTTACTAATGTTCCTCCATGTAGAAAATCCAATATCCAAAGACAGAATCACAAAAAAGACTTTGTGACTGTGTTGCCACTGTATTTAATAGAGAGACTTAGTTGTGGGGGGTGGGTTGAAAGTTCACAGTTTTCCCTTAGAATATTAGGGGTTAGGGACACTCTTAAGGAATCCAGACATTACTTCTCCTCTGAGGGAACTTCATTTTGTTTTTTTTTTTTTTTTAAATTTTTTTATTATACCACCGTGAAACATACAATTACAAAGGTGTTCATAATTGGTTCTTGGTAATACAGTATTCCAGCACCCATCCCTCCACCAGTGCCCCATTTCCACCACCAATGTACCCCTCCCCTCCCGTCCCCCCCACCTGCCTTAATAGCAGGTACCCTGAGTTTCCTCTCTTTCTCTCTCTCTCTATCTCTCTCTCTGTCTCTGCATCTCTCTCCCTCTTATTTTACACATTGTGGCTAGCCCTGCAGATATTTAGAGTTTATCACTTAAGTCTCTTTGTGTATATTCAGTGGTGAGTTTTAATCTGCCATTACGATTTCCCATATTTATTAAAAACACTGGTATCTATATCCTATTAATGAATGCAGTCATTCTATATCTGTCCTTTTCCTTCTGACTAATTTTACTCAGCATGATAGACTCCATGTCCATCCATTTGCAGGTAAATTTCATAATTTCATCCTTTCTGACAGCCGCATAGTATTCCATAGTGTAGATGAACCACAGTTTCTTTAGTCAGTCCTCTGTTCTCGGGCATTTAGGTTGTTTCCAGATTCTAGCTATAGTGAATAGCGCAGAGATGAATAAAGAAGTACAGATAGTGTTTCTGCTATGTGTTTTTCGGGGTCTCTAGGGTATATTCCCAGGAGTGCTATTGCTGGATCAAATGGGAGCTCAATATCTAGCTTTCGGAGGAATGCCCATATTGTTTTCCAAAAGGGCTGGACCAGTCGGCACTCCCACCCAGCAGTGGATGAGAGTCCTTTTTTCCCCACATCCACGCCAGCACCGGTTGTTCTTGCTGTTTTGGATGTGTGCCAGTCTCTGTGGTGTGAGATGGTACCTCATTGTTGTTTTGATTTGCATCTCCCTGAAGGGAACTTCATTTTGTAGGAACCCTTCATTCCTTCCATGTATCGAAGTGTTTTAACTAATTACTGAATAGAACCTCTGACTTGGAGCTTGTGAACGCAGAAAATAATTGTGGAGGTCATCAGAAGGGAAGGAAAAATAATTTGGAAGATACACAGCATTAGAAGCAACAGCTAAGAAAATAAAATATGAACAGAAATTACTTTGATATATTATTCTTTTCAGATACTGCTCTAAAAAGGCAAAAATATAATTAGACCGAAAAAGCTGCCTGGAATCTCAAGTAGGTTTTATTTTATAAGTCTCTGGGTTTCTGTGTCCAACTTTGCCTACATACCAATGAAGGTCACCTGACTTTGAAACCTCTGATGCGTACCAATGAACAGGGAGTCATCCACAGAGGTCATAGCTGTCAGTGTCCTAAGCTGTGAGTTATTTATCAGAGGAAGCCTCTCAGAACAATGGAATTCTAAGTCCAGGGATGCTAATGCTAGCAGGCTTCCCTCTTAGATCACACCGGGTAAAAATCCTGTTATGAGACCATGAGGACTTGGATGTACTGTGAGTCGGAAGATCATACCCATATGCCGGATACTAGAAGGTCAATTAAGTTAAAATCTTGTTAATGTTGGTCACATGAGAAGAAAAGCAGGAGTGGAATTTTAGCTGCTTTGCCGAGGGACACTGGGCAAATCAGAAATGGCTGACGAGAGAGGCCCCGAGTGCATTCCTCCAGCGCCGTCTCTCTGTGCTCTTCCCCAGCCATCTCTACTGCTCTCTACACTCCCTGAGGCACCCAGCAAGGATCCAGACCAAAGTCCCAATCCATTCCTGCTCTCAAATGAAACCATGCTCGCTCAACGCCAGTGCCTAACGGGCTCTACTGGAAACGTTTGCTCGTCTACTTCTCTACCTCAGTCACTGGCAGGTTGCGGCTCTTTACGTCCAGGGCGGCTGTTTACTGGGGCTTAAGACAAGACGTGATAGGTACAGTTTTATGGGAAGCTGCTTCTTGGCAAGGCAGGTAGAGCTGGAGCAACATGCTGGCCCACAGTTTGGGAAGCGTGGCTTCTGGACACGGAGCTGTTCAGATTGTGGCTCAGAATCTAACACCAGTGATTATACAGAGGTGACGCTTTAGCCCTTTCTTCTGTCCTGCTCTTCTCCAGGTTCTTGCTTCCTCTGCTTTTCTGTTGAAGCAAAGTGGCCCGCACCAGTTGAGCAGGAGGGAAGACTCCTGGCAACACGCGTGGGAGAGACTATTGCAGCACGGAGAGGGACTGACTCCAGTTTCACAAAACACATGATAAAGAGTTCCAAGGCACTGAAACGGCAGAGGAGAAAGAGCAATGTGTTAGCAACGTTTGAGTCTCCTCTGCCTACAGGATGGAGAAAAAGGGAATTCATTTGCCAATGCTTGCAGTTTAAAGGGAATGCTTCCAGGTCCTGAGAAAGCCTTTGCTGGGTAATAAACCATCCAGAGGTTGGCAGAGAATAGATATTTGCAGTTGCAAGTTCTCTAAAGTATATGTCTAAGAAGCCAGGACTCTGGAGCCAGGAAGATGCCCAGCACTTAGTCAACTGAGGGCAACAAAAGGTAGCCTTGACGAGCTGGGCCACTTTCTCCCTCTCTCAGCTTTCCTGTTTATTCCCAGGCTTCTGCTCCCAGGTCCGGTAATCCAGACCCGCCATTCCTCTGCCCTTTATAACTTCTCTTTGGCTCTAGCAATCTGACTTTGGCAAAGTTTGCCTGCAGGAAAAACCCTCAGAATTCAAAAAAGCCTGCCCACCTTCTGCCTTTTTCTTCATAAGTTTATATTCTTTGGCTTATTTCCTTCTGCCACTCAGATAACATCTATTTCCTTAGCTCACCGTTTTTTCTTTCTTTTTGAAGATTTTAGTCAATTCTCATTACTACAAATTGGTTATAAGTCCTTCATCTGTGCAGTTACAAATCACTGTCTGCCTGTTGATACCATTTCTTCAATAATAATTTTTGTTTCCTTCAATAAAAACTTTCCTTTTATCACTAAGTTCCCTAGATGAGACATTATCATTTGCTTCCCATTTGAAATGTAATTTTCAGACAAAAGATTCATTTTTTGCAGTTAAGTCCATCCATCACCCCTGTAATCTTAGAGAAAGTATGAGTAAGAGAGAAAGAAAATATGACCTAATGGATTTCCTTTTCAAAAAGTCATAACTCACAAGGATTCATACACAGGCATCTATCTTAGGTAACAAGCCTGAGAGACCTCATAAGTTATGCATATTTATTTGTACTCACTGATTGTAATTACTCTATCAAGAGTACAATTGCATAAAATGCAGGGAATCTACTCAAGCAAGTGGGTATGGTACATTTTATCACATATTGAAAGGGGGATTAAAGTCAGATGGAAGTTATAAATTAAAAGCAAAAAAAAACAGCAAAAATCCATAGCTGAAATAGGTGCTTGGATTAAATTATTTGTCTTTCTCATTAAAGAAATTCTCAAAGTAAGTAAAGTGGTTGACGGGGCATTTTTGCCAACATCTGAACACAAAACCCTGCCTTTGGTTCCTCTGCATACCTGGCTCGTCGAGACACTGCGTTAGAACTCCTACAGCAAGTACGAGGGTGTTGCAGGACACCTAAAAACCTAAAAGCCCAAAAAAAACCTCTGCATCTGCCCTGGATTGCCTCCTGCAAATCACTTCGTAGTTAAGGGGGTAGTCTAAATGTGGCAGTTTATCTGACCATGTATTCTGTACTGGCTGGTATAAATATTTGAGTGACAGTTCAAATGCTACCACATGCTACCACAATCATTGTGGGACTAGCTAGATCTTACCAGCATATTTGCTTGGCCACATTGGATCTCTAAGTAATTAGACCAGAGAGAAATGCTGTTTGCCTCCCAAGCAAGCAAGCATGGCTCCCTGATAACTCAAAGGCAACTAAAATACAAAACTACCGTGAAGTAGACTCGAGACTCTTGTGAAGGCTTGGAGAAATATTTAACTGGCATTAGTATTAGTCTTTGGTTCAGAGACATGCCATCTCAGAAACCCCCTTCTCTACCCTATAAAGGCATTTCCAGGCAGATCTTGGCTCAAAAACATTAGCATATAATAGGGCCTAGGTGAGGTGCTGGGAGAAATTATCTAAGGGCATTTGACCCTTCCTGCTTCCCATAATAGTGGGAGGTCTGAGTTGCAGGGGTATAAAAACCAGCCTGCTTCCTCTCTCTCTCTCTCTCTCCCTCCCTCCCTCTCTCTCTCTCTCTCTTTTTTGGGCTCTCTTTTGGGGCTTGCACCTTCTTGGGAGTCTTGTCTTTGTCTCCTCTTTACAGGGCCTTCCCACGTGGTGGCTGCCATCTTGGCCTGACGTGACTGCAGTTCTAGCTGGGAATCCTAAGCACAGGGTTTTTCCTATTGCTGATTTGTATGCCTGAATCTGTGATAAGTAAAGCCTTTTAAAAACTGCATCGGATTCCTGAGTCTTCATCCATTCCCAGCTGGCTCGGAGGTAGAAGGGAACGGCACTGTTGGGACCCTGGCTGTGTCCCCGACAGAGGGAGGTTCACTAGCTCTTTAAGAACTTCCTCCAGGTCGAGCACTTTCCTTTCCCCCCCATTGGCCCAAACCAAGCTGACAAAAAGTCTGGAAAAGATCCACCTTTTAACTTGGAAGCTATGGACACAGCTTCTGCACCTGTTTTAGTGTTGAGGCAGTCAGAGTCCATCCGACAGCAGAGGGCAGGGAGTTTTATGTTTTAGGAGAGCAGCCCTTCAGCAGTTAATAGAAGTAGAGTGGTTGTGTATCTCGGACACCTGCTGTGCAGGAGGCGCTGTTATGAAACACTTTACCTGCACTAACTTCACACTAACACTTGGCTAAGGATCAGAAGACACGATTGTCGTGGTGTTTCGTGTGTGCGCTGCATATACACCGAAACGGAGCAGTCTGCTAATGCACCCCAGCACCCATCTTCCAAACCCGCTGCTTACTGCTGACATCTTTCTTTTTTTTTTAAATTTTTTATTATACCACCGTGGAGACATACAATTACAAAGGATTCATAATTGGTTCTTGGTAATACAGTATTCCAGCACCCATCCCTCCACCAGTGCCCCATTTCCACCACCAATGTACCCCACTCCTCTCCCACCCACCCCCAGACTGCCTCAATAGCAGGTACCATCATTTCTCTCTTTCTCTCTATGCTGCTGACACCTTTCTGATGGGAGAGCTTGAAATATTTTCATTGAAGAACCTTTGAGTGACAGCTTTTAAAAAGATGTAAGGATATGGGGGTGTAATTCAGTGGTAGGTTGTGTTCCTTGCCTGGGATGAGGCTTGGGTTTGATCCCTGGTGCCTTGTTTCTTAGAAAGATATGCCATCAAACAAAATAGTCTGTCATCCTTTTTATCTAGTGTTAGTACATTCCACACAATCATTCACTGACAGTTGAATGGCATCAATCAATTGCTCTATGATTTCACTTAATGTTTGCTCAGCAAGAATCTGCATTGGTAAACATTACATGTATACCCAAGATTGATCATTTTAGGAAATATCAATTGTTGCCATTCTACATAGAAATAAATTCATAGGTTGTTTGCCAAGATAAATCTCACTTGGATCAAAGGGAAATAATCTGGCTTATCAGACAGAGATAGTACAAATGCCCATATCTGCTTCTAAACATAATTTTCAAGATTATTCTAGTAAATTCTGGAAATATATATATATATATATATATTTGCTTTTTGGTCACACCTGGCAATGCTCAGGGGTTTCTCCTGTGGCTCTGCACTCAGAAATCACTCCTGGCGGTGCTTGGGCACATATGGGATGCCGGGGATCGAACCTCAGGCTGCATGGTGCCAGGCGCAAGGCGAACTCCCTACCGGCTGGGCTATCGCTCCCGGCTCTGGAAATATATTTCTTAAAAAATCCCTTTCCATATATCATTCCTGAGGTCCCCCTAAACAGGAGCTCTTCATAAAAAGTAGATTCATGATTTCAACAGTCCAAGGGGCTTTTTGAAGGCAGTTCACATCTGATTCATGAACTCCATCACTGGAAGCATTCCCAGCTCAAGACTCTGTGCTACTGCTAAGACACAAGGCAATTTCTCACCACTGGCCTTTCTCTGCTTGTAGATGAGAACCAGAGTCTGAGTCTGCAAGTCTGAAGGCAGATAGTCTCTGGAAGATTCCACTTAGCCTCATTTCTTAGCGTGAATGATTCCAAGGATGTCAGACGAAGAAAAGAAGCATCTCATCCATCCCAGGGCGTTGACCAAGAGCTGTCCCTGGGCTTCTGGCCTGGTCCTGTGAGAGTCGTGGTTCTCTACGCTACTCTTGGGGGTCCAGCTGGCTCCAGAATTCACAACACAACCCCTCCACACCTACACCTGATCCAGAGTCCCTCTGTCCCTTGTTGCTGCTATGCTGAGGGACACTGGCACAAATGGACACTTTCTTGATCAAGTCACTCATGTCTGAAAGATTTTTGATGCTCATTCACCTGAGGAACTTTGCCTGTTTACAACTAGCTTAAAAACTCTCTCTCTCTCTCTCTCATTTTTTTCAGAGAGAGGGTGATATTTTTCCAAAGAAAGGAAGTGTGTAAGAAGCAGAACATCTGCTTTGTCCTAAAGTGACTATCAGAGCACAAAGGTAATAGAACGATCACCAACATCCTCTTTACTGGGGGAACATGGCACGTACGTAAGACGTGAGATAGAGATGTGAACAGTAGGCAGTGGTGTGAACTACTAAGGCATTTCTATACATCACATACCACCATCACTTATCACTGGAATCCGTTATTCATCAATTTGCTTGAGCAGGCGCCAGTAACATTTCCACTGGACCCTATCACGTGCCAGTGTAGCCCATGTCCAACATTTCACTTCAGCCTTCTGGAACTCGTGAGTTATGAATGGTCTAGGTGGACACGATGAACTCTCAGATAGTCTCTCACTCCTGTTCGCTCCATTCTAGTAAATGGGTACCGGCGTGGAGTTCTTTCAGCCTATCTTCTCTCTCCGTCCTATCTTGGCATTAAAATCACCAACTATGATCTTAGAAGGTGTGATCTTTATAGAACCCTCCAATTCCATGTAGAATTTCTCACTCAGCTTCCTTTGTATGTGGGATGTTGGTGCAGATGTAATAAAGAGTGAAATTTTTAAGTAGTAATAAAGTATTTCTTCAAGTGTAATCATCCTATCCAGTCTGTTAGGCATCTCAAAATGAATCAATGTTGATGGCCATGTTTGTGTTGACAAGGACACTGACACCACCGACGCCTCTTTCTCGGCATGTTCCAAGTGAACAATTCTTCTCCGTGTCAAATACAGTGTGATGTGACTGACGCCTCCTCGTCTCAGTCAGACTAAATGCGATGTCGGACTTGATCTTTGTGCTTGCACCATCAGATCCCTTCTCGATATATGCTTCGGCGCCAGCTGTGACGCATTGAAAGTACAGACAGTCATTTTAGTCCTTCTTCGCTTTTGGCAGCCTAGGATGGCCGTGAAATTTTATTAGGCACTGCTTTGTTCGCCTTCTTATTGCTCGCTTATTAAGGGTTCCTTTCGGGTCAGGAATCACTTGATCACTTGAATCCTGGCCATTCATCGGGATTTGCTCGAGCTGGCACCAGTACATTTCCATTGTATCTTATCATGCCAATGTAGCCCAGTGGCATCTGGTTTATTCAGAATAAGGAAGGAAAGCCTCAAACCATTCCTTCAGGGTAATGGCGGGAAGCCAGAGAGTATACTTGGGTCCCACTTTCCGTGGATATCTAGAGCTAAGGCAGGTGAGGGGAAGAAAGAGAGAAGGTACAAGTAAACAAATGAAGTGAATGGTCACTCATGTTCAGAGCTGGTTTGTTGAGGCTCTGGCTAGTGACAGCACTTCCTTTGTAGGCCTACATTAGATCAAAGGGTCAATAGCAGGTTAGAGGCCATTTCTAACTGCTCATGTAAACACAACTGCATTCTTCCTTCTGAAGGAAGAATTACTTTTACAAATTGGAGATGCGCTAGATCTTCGGAGAGCTTGCTGTGTGCCATGATGGTCAGGGCCCATGTGCTTTGTTCCCCACTGCATGTGAGCCATGAACGGCCAATGTCTAAGTCTTTCAAGACACACTCTGAGACCCATGTGTGGGTTGTGTTGAGAGCTCCTGAAACACGAGCTATTTGTTCCCTGCAGTAACACAATTTCTCTTTCCTTTACAATAAAAGCTGCATCATATGTAGAGGTCACTCCAGCTGTGGGACCTCCTCCTGCTGTCATCCTTTTCTCCTTTCCAATGAATAGGCTCCAAATAGAATGGGACCTTGGGACCTGCACGGAAATGTACCGCGAGCCTCATGAGTCCCGAGAGAGCTCCACCCCCACTCCTCTAAGCAGCAGTGTGGGACCTGACCCATGGCTGAGAGAATCTCTAACTGGTTGCAGGAACTCGATGGCTTTTAGGGCTGTCCTGAAAGCATTTGGTCATGAAAGATTTGTGCAGTGATAGTTACTTTTAGAAAACAGCAAATCTCATTCCTTCTAAGAAGCTCTTTGCCACTAAGGAGCCAAGTGACTTTGCTATACTCTTCCAATAGCTCTTCCATTACGCGTCTACAAACAATTTCTTCAACCGGTGCACAAGCCTCACTGCATTAAGTCAGAGTGTCACCATTTAATGTTGCGAGCTTGGGCCACAAAGGTACTAAGGACACACCAGACATCAGAGAAGTAAATGCCCTGACTGGGGCTGCAAGTCTGTGTTGAGTGCTTCAATTCGTATGTTCATAAGGACACTTTACATGCCAGACAAAACTAGTTCGCCATCTCCTAGGGCAGGGTCAGCTCTCAGGTAGCGCGTCCTCTATAGCAGAGCAAGGACTGGGGGTGGTCATATGTTTCTCGGGGTCCAGGGATTCTAGAGCTGCTCTTTATGGTGCATTTTAATCACGCACAAGAGATATGGAAGTTCAAGATCAAATAAGGAAGAAGGAAAGAAGTGGAACACAATAGATCAATTATCCAAATTCTGCACCCGTAAAACGAGTAGTCCAGGTGGAGGTGTGTGTGTGTGTGTGTGTGTGTGTGTGTGTGTGTAAGTGTATCAGGTCTTATTCATTGTGTGGCTTATTATAGGATAATAATCCTTTGAGGTCCCTTTGATACACAAATCTGTACCAGGCTCTAACTTCTGAGGATGAGTAGCACCTCTCTGGCCCTGGGAGCAACACACCAGCCTGGGGGAGGGTCCTGGGACAGAGAGAACACTGAATTCCCCCTCCTAGAAATGGAAGATTTAATTACTTTTGGTAGATATGACGACTTATTTTTTATATTTGAATTGTACATTAGTTAAAAAAACTCATTGGTCAAAGCTGGTCAAAGCTCAAATGAAGTATAAAATCTGGCCAAGCTCAAATGGAGCATAAAAAACATAAAATCGAGTGTAATGATGACCTGGACGCATGTGCAAGTTTGGTCATTATTCCAGATCAGACCAAAAGGAAACACACCCATGGGAAGGTTAATCAATAGCGCCCAACGCGAGAGCAGCAGCTTGCAGGAAGCAGGGAGTTCTCCAGAAGCTGACAGAGACTCACCTGAGATATTGCCTCGAGATCACACCTCACCCTTCCAGCTGGATCACACTATCCCATCTAGCAGGATCACACCACCCTTCCACCTGGATCACACCACTCCCTTCCAGCTGGGTCATACCTACTCCCTTTCCAGCTGGGTGTCCTGAGACTCCTCCTCCCTGAGTTTGTTGATAGACAGCCGAACTTCCCAGTCCCTACAAAGGAGGAATCAGTTTCCAGAGCATGATACAAAGGCCTCAGTGGGACTTCATGTCACTTTCTAAGATGGGTTTTTCAGAGAAGGGGTGTCTTAAATCTCTTACTCCCAACTTCTGGTGAGTCCTGTGCAATTGGTGGAATATTCAAACACAGTATCTAAAGAGCTCAGCAGGATCTTATCGAAGACAGGAAACGCTGGTTTCTAGGGAATTTGGGTTCATGGGTATGTTTTGCACATCATGGTGTTCATCAAGCTTATTAAATAATGGGACTTTATAGAACCATGATATTAGAGACAGCTCTAGGACTCTCTCAAAAGGGGAGATTCTAGGTGCAAAGTAATGCCAATATGTATGTGTATTATATGTATATGTACATATATGTGCAAATGTACCTATGTACTTATGTTTACATATACACTGACGTAGCCACTCATATACTTAACAGTTTTATTTTGCTTGCCTCCAACTCAGGATCATCTCTGAAATTTTGGTTGTCCAGTTCTTAAAGAAAATGAATTATTTTATAATCATAATGAGTTTCTTTCCATGAAAAACATTTTAGATATCCAATCTACAGATAAAACAATACTGGAGACTGAGAAGTAGGTCGATTCTAGAGTCCCATCCAGAAAAAGAGCTTCATTTCCAGGGCTCTTTGTTCTCTGTAGCAGAACAGAAGTTCTTGACTCTTGAGGGAAGGAGTGACAGCGCGGCGGGTAGGGCCACATGGAAGCTCCCTGGCCTTAGTACTTCACCCGAGATCTTGGAAGCAGGTAGGAAAATACAGACTCTCTCCAACTCCCTTTGTGGAGTTTCTGACTGCTCATCTGGCTTATTTATACCTACTGGAATTCTTTGTAAGCTTCTGAGCAACAGAGAAGTGAGCCCTATGTCTTCACAGCTCATTTATTTCTTCCAGCGCCTCTGAGGCAAAGACGGATACACCTTGAGAGTATCTCTGTTACTTTTTGCTGTACTATCAAGTGCGACCCCTAAGAAAACAGCCATATATTTTTAACTAGAAATGATGAAAATTCTTTCTCAATAGCTGAAGAATCAGTATTTAAGGCATGTTTCTTCGACAGCCAAGTAGTTTGAAAATTCATTTGATTTTCCCAGTGTGCATATAAATCTCTCTGATACCTGGGTTGCGAGTAAAGAAAGTCTGGATAAAATTGTGAAGCTGGTGTTTAACCCAGAAAAATGCTAAACAAATGCGCTCAGAGTCAACACATAGGATTTACAGGAATAATAATATTGTTTGGGGGTAGGTTTACAACATCGGCCATGTGCACCAGTACAAAGCCTTGAGTAAATCCAGCTCAAATACTAAAAGATTAATCTATTAAAATCAATAGATCCTAAGTAAACCAGTGCAATTCAACTTTCTGAACTAATGAACAATGTCGCCTCAGTATTCTCACCTGTAAAGTACTAAGCCAGCATCTCATAAGTGAACATTTTATGCTTTAAATAGAATAAGATCCACAAAAATTGTACATACACAGACATTGCTTGTAAGTTACTAAATACTCGGCACTTGTACAGATGAACATATTTATACAGATCTTTCAGAGCACATTTTTATGAAGTGAAAATTTAAGAGCAATATGACATTCATTTAAGCATAATTATATAAATAATAGCCTGATACTATGGAGGTTTCTTGAGGGGAGGGCTACACCCAGCAGTGCTCAGGCTTACCCCCTGGCTCTGTGCCTAGGATCACTCCTGGTGGGCTGGGACCATATGTGGTGCTGAGGAATCAAACTAGTTTCAGTATGTGCAAGGTAAGTGTCCTACCTGCTTTGCTATAACTCTGTCCCCATATAGCATTAAAAATGACATTTTTAAAAGAGATAGGTTTTGCCAAGCATTGGACTGGATCCCCATGGGATGTCAAAAGATCATGTGGCCGCCCACTCACAAGATGGCTGTGATCTCTTTGTCAAGACTTGAAGGAACGGTTTGAGGCTCTTCATATTCTGAATCAACCAGATGCCATTGGCCTTCATTATACGTGATAGGGTCCAAGTGAAATGTTACTGGTACCGACTGAGCAAATGAATGAATAACGGATTTCATGAGTGATCAAGTGATCAAGTGAGATCAGCTGATCATGGTTTTGCTCTGTGAAAATGTCTAATTAGAGCAAAAAAATGTTCTGAACCATGAGAATGACAAAAAGGTTAAAAAACAAAAAATATCCTAAAACAAGACTCAGACACATGGAGAGCTACTATCCGGCTCTCCCCTAGCTGCCTATGAAGCACCCAGGAGGGAAGATGAGTTCTGGTTCTGGTCCCCGCCGGCCACCCCGTAGGGCTCCTCAGACACAGCCAGAGGAAACCAGCTCACCATGGTACTCATATAACACCATTTTCAAGCTCAACTCATGGCTCATCAGAGCCCACCCAAGAGAGAGGCTAATTTCAGGCCCAGCTCACTGGAGCCTCAGCCAACAGAAAGAAGCACTCAAGCCCAGATAGTAGACAGTTCATGTGTTTTAAAACACTGGACATTCATGGAGATGGGGAGCTGGGTGGGTACTCCCCTTTCCTGCCTCTATCCCAGTCTGGGAGGCCTGATGGACTTGCCCACGAACTGCCTCTGGGCTGTCAGCCATCATGCAGAGACTAGACACACAGGGGAGAGCCGCTATCCGGCTCTCCCCTAGTCACTAGGCCATGGCCATGTGGTACATCAAAACTAGTGGAACCAGCCATATTCTAGAAAATCGCTAAAAGTAAATTCAAGAACAGAATTCTGCCAGATTCTCCCATGACCAACAATCACGATCACGATCACGATCTTCCGCTGTAATCATCTATTTGCTGTGAGCGGCACCAGTAATATCTCTTCAATATGTCCTTGTCACATGCTGTAGAGCCAAGGGCATCGGCTTGGTACAGGAACATAAAGAGCCTCAAACCATTATATTAGGTCATGAGAATGATCTAATATAATTGTTACTGGCATTTGGCATATCTCAAATACAACACGAGCAGCTTGCTAGGCTTCGCCGTATGGAGGCATACTCTATAAACACCCTCCAAATAAAGCCTTTATTGAGGAACCAACGTCGCTGTGGGGCCCGGCTGAGCCGGGCTGTGAGGTGGCTGGTTGGCTGGGTGGGGAGTTCTGAGAGAGGGAAGTCCAATGTGGAAAATGGCGGCGCCCATGGAGTGGTGGGGGGGGGTCGCCTGGCTTGTTGTGGGAGGTTCTGCCGGTGGTGTGGGGCCAAGGCTGGAACTCACCACGCCTGCCGACTGCCTTGCGAACGGCTGGGCACAGGGAGAGCAAGGAACCGCTTCTGCCCCGCAGAACCTCACAAATGCTTCAGACGCACTCCCACCCACTCCATGGCTCTCCATTTTCCCATAATCGATTTCTCTCTGCTGAACTCCACTCCTGTTTCTACCAGCCCATCACAGCCCGGATCATCACACCCACCTCTGGAGCAGTTACTCCTCAATCCGCCCAGGTATGCTGGTCCAGAGACTCGTGACATGACCAACAATAGAGAAGAAAAAATAGATTCATCAATAACATGGCCACATATGTGCTTTTTAACGGTCAATACAATCAGTGCCAGGAGGGAGCAGGCATGGGATTGGGATGCGGAATTGAGGGTCTTTGGTGGTGGTAACACACTTGTGGTGGGAGGGTGCTGAAGTATGGAAACCCTTCTATCAACAGTACTACAAAACCTTAAAACTGTGTTTCAATAATATATAGGAAAAATATTCTAAACAAAGGTGAGAATGGCAAGATAAAGAACAAATTCAAATAGATTATATTTAAGTTAATGTATTATGTGTGCTAGTATATACATCTTCATATAAATCGGTAACAAAGTACTTGTGTGGGAGTGTACAGCCATATAAATTAGTAAAACAGCAGGTTTTGAACTAACAAGTCTAATCTGGAGGGTGAGAAGCGTGAGGAGAGAGAGAGAGAGAGAGAGAGAGAGAGAGAGAGAGAGAGAGACTTAGCCCCTTTATTTGAATTTTTTCTATCAGTTAAATGTGCTTTCACGTACTCTATTCATAAACTTATATATGACCAAAGTGGAATGCTAAAGATTCCAAACCACCCTCATCAAACGAATTAGACTCTACAGCATAGGGAGAGTCACAGGAAAGCACAACAGTGTTTGGCGTGGAATGGCTCTCTTTCACCTGTGGAGTGATCACTGTACTTTTTGGGGGCTTAGATCCTAACTGAAAAGGAAAATATCTCTCCCAGGAAAAGCCTCAATATCACATGAGAACAGAGGAAAGATAATTAAAAAAATAAACTTCAAGTACAGGTGGAATAAATATCGGGGTCTGACGCTTTCACAACTTGAGCAAAAACTTACTTATTAAACCATTTCTGCATGAAATTGAATGGCAAGAACGATTGTTTCTCACAAAATGGAAAGCAATTAGTACCAGAAAATGCCACCATCAGCAATTTGCTTTTACCTTATGGTGTTATTCCATAATCTTTCTCTCTCT
>JAJIBD010032652.1:0-98259 GCA_021461705.1 Cryptotis parvus | reverse complement strand
CCCACAGGTGTGTGTGTGATCCTTGCGTCTCCAGCTGACCCAAGCAGCCCCAGGGAAGAGCCGGAAATTCCATCAACGGGAACCAAGGCAAACTGCCTTGGTTTCACCCCGATCCCTTGGGCCCTGCTCCTGGGACGTCTGCAATCTCCACCCACATCCCAAAACTCAAAACCGCGCGATGCTAGCGCGTCCGCGACCCTCTTACTACCTATCTTGCATGAGGTACCAGTGAACCTTTGGTTCCTACATCCTTGCCACCCACCCAAACTCTGCAAACAGACCAGACACCTACTAACTGTACTATCTAGTCACCCAAGAACTCACATTTGCAACCTACAATAGTCATAATGGTAAAGCAACGCAAAATTCCATCAAGCTCTGGGAGTGAAGTCACTAGTCCAGATGAGCCAAGCAATACCAATGAGTTGTATAACCTCTCTGATAAGGAATTTCGGAAAGAATTGTTAAGGATTCATAAGGAATTCAAAGAAGCAATGGAATGCAAAATCAATAAAATACAAGAGGACATGAGAGAAGTGAGGAAAATGCAAATGGAAATGACAGATATTAAAAATGAGGTAAATGAAATTAAAAAACACAGTGGAAGGCCATCATAGCAGAATAATAGCTACTGAAGAAAGAATTAGTGATCTCGAAGACGAGTTCCAAAGATTCTCTACACAACACCAGAAGATAGAAAAAAGACTCACAATTACCGAACAGACAACAAGAGATAATCGGGATGAAGCCAGAAGAAACAACATACGGATCATTGGGGGTCCCAGAAGGGCAAGAAGAAAACCCTGATGAAGAAGAAACTGTCAAAGCCATAATTGCTGAGAAGTTCCCCGGAACTAAAGAATGCTTGCCTCAAGATCCAGGAGGCCCGTAGGATACCAGCTAAAAAGAAACCCCAACAAGAATACTCCAAGACACATCTTAATTAAAATGACAAAAACTATAGATAGAGATAGAATACTGAAAGCAGCAAGATCAAAGAAGGAAATCACATACAAAGGAACATCCCTAAGATTTACAGCAGACTTCTCTGATGAAACACTCCGAGCCCAAAAAACAATGGTGGGATATTGTGAAAAGGCTCAATGAACTGCAGGCCTCACCAAGAATTCTTTACCCGGCCAGACTCACATTCAGATATGAAGGAAAGATACACAACTTCATGGATAAGCAACAACTCAGGAACTTCATGGACTCAAAACCAACTTTAAAAAAGAAGGGACTGAAGGGTCTACTGTAATACGCACCAAACCCATAAGCACAACAAGCACAAAACAGAAAGATGGCACAAAAATCCGATGACAATAATCTCTCTCAATGTCAATGGTCTAAATGCACCAATTAAGAGACACAGAGTGACAAAATGGATTAAAAAAATTGAACCCAACATTCTGCTGTCTACAAGAAACACATCTGAATAATCAGAACAAACACAGACTCAAAGTCAAAGGTTGGAAGACCATTCTCCATGCAAACAACTCCTCCAAAAGGCTGGTGTGGCCATATTAGTATCAGATAATATAGACTTCAGGCTGAAAAAGGTTAGAAGGGACAACGAAGGCCATTTCTTATTAATTAAGGGGTATGTACACCAGGAAGAAATTACACTACTAAACATATATGCACCCAACGAGGGGCCAGCAAAATACATAAAACAACTGCTAAGAGACCTCAAAGAAGACATTAACAGTAGCACAATAATAGTTGGAGACTTCAACACTGCTCTATCAACGATGGATAGATCAACAAGACTGAAACTCACCAAGGAAATATTGGCCCTGAAGGAAGAAATGGAAGAAAGAGAGCTAGTGGATATATACAGGGCTTTTCATGCCAAAAAAGCTGAATACACATTTTTCTCTAGTGCACATGGAACATTCTCCAAGATAGACCACATGCTGAGCCACAAAGCATACCTCAATAAAATAAAAGATAGAAATTGTGTCAGCTATCTTTTCAGACCATGATGCACTGAAAATGGAAGTTAACCGTACACAGAAACAGGGAGTCAAACCAAACACCTGGAAACTGAACAGCTCACTCCTGAACAACAAATGGGTCATAGAAGAAATCAAACAGGAAATCCAAAGATTTCTGGAAACAAATGAAAATGAAGACACCAACTATAAGAACTTGTGGGACACGGCAAAAGCCGTGTTAAGAGGGAAGTTTATAGCTCTGCAAGCATTCATCAGGAAACAAGAAAGGGCCCACATAAATAACCTGACTACACAGCTGAAGACATTAGAAAAAGACCAACAAAAGGAGCCCAACCCAGGCAGAAAAAAGGAAATAATAAAACTTAGAGAGGAAATCAATGAGTTGGAAACCAAAAACAAACAACAAAAGATTAATGAAACCAAGAGCTGGTTTTTTGAAAAAAAATAAACAAGATTGACAAACCATTGGCAAGACTTGTAAGGACAGGGAAAGAGAGAACCCAAATAAACAGAATCAGAAATAAAAATGGTGACATCACAACAGAAACCACAGAAATCCAAAAGATCATCAGAGATTACTTTGAGAGCCTGTATGCCGTGAAACATGAGAATCTAGAAGAAATGGATAAATTCCTGAAGTCCTATAACCTCCCACGGCTGAAACAAGAAGACCTCCAATACCTGAATAAGCCTATCACCATCGAGGAAATAGAAAACAGTAATTAAAAGTCTGCCCAAACACAAAAAGCCCAGGTCCAGACGGATTCCACTAGTGAACTCTACCAAACCTTTAAGGAGGACCTACTGCCAGTCCTTTCAAGCTCTTCCAGGAAATAGAAGAAACAGAAACACTCCCAAACAGCTTCTACGAGGCACATATCACCCTGATACCCAAAGCAGGGAGAGACAACACAAAGAAAGAAAACTACAGACCAATATCCCTGATGAACACGGATGCTAAGATCTTCAACAAAATACTAGCAAACAGAATCCAAAGACTCATCAAGAAGATTATACATCATGACCAAGTAGGATTCATCCCGGGAATGCAAGGATGGTTCAACATTCGCAAGTCAATCAACATAATACATCATATCAATAAAAGAAAAAAATAAAAACCATATGATCCTATCAATAGACGCAGAGAAAGCATTTGACAAGATCCAGCACCTGTTCATGATTAAAACCCTCCAGAAAATGGGAATTGAAGGGACTTTCCTCAAGATAGTTACAGCCATCTACCAAAAGCCCACAGCAAGCATCATTCTAAATGGGGAAAAGTTGAAAGCCTTCCCCCTGAGATCAGGGACAAGACAAGGTTGCCCACTCTCACCTCTTTTATTCAATATAGTACTGGAAGTACTTGCCATAGCAATCAGAGAAGAAAAGGGACATCAAGGGCATCCAGATAGGCAAGGAAGAAGTCAAGCTATCATTATTTGCAGATGACATGATATTATACCTAGAGAACCCTAAACTCTCTACCAAAAAACTCCTAGAAACAATAGAGCGCATATAGTAGAGTGGCAGGATACAAAATCAACACCCAAAAGTCAGTGGCTTTCCTATATACAAATAACGAAAGAGAAGAAAGGGGATATTAAGGAAACTATTCCATTCTGCAATTGTGCCACAGAAAATCAAATACCTAGGAATCAACTTACCCAAGTGTGTAAAGGACCTGTACAAAGAAAACTACAAGACACTGCTCCAAGAGATAAAAGAGGACACAAGGAAATGGAAACACATTCCCTGTTCATGGATGGGGAGAATCAACATTGTCAAAATGGTAATACTCCCTAGAGCTCTGTACAGATTCAATGCAGTCCCTATAAGGATACCCATGACATTCTTCAAAGAAATTGACCAAACGCTCCTGAAATTTGTATGGAACAATAAACCCCCAAAGGATAGCTAAAGCAATCCTCGGGAAAAAGAAGATGGGAGGCATCACCTTTCCCAACTTCAAACTGTACTACAAGGCAGTAGTAATTAAAACAGCATGGTATTGGAATAAAACAGACCTGTGGACCTATGGAATAGAATTGAGTATCCTGACACCCAACCTCAAACACATGATCATTTAATCTTTGATAAAGGTGCAATGAGTCTAAAATGGAGTAAGGGAAAGCCTCTTCAACAAGTGGTGTTGGGAAAACTGGGCAGCGACATGTAAAAAAATGAATTTGGACCTGTGTCTAACACCATGCACAAAAATCAGATCAAAATGGATTAAAGATCTCAATATCAGACTTGAATCCATAAAGTACATTGAAGAAAATATAGGAAAAACCCTCCACGACATTGAAGCTAAAGGCATCTTCAAAGGTGAAACATCACTAACAAAGCAACTAGAAGAAAAGATAAACATATGGGACTACATGAAACTAAAAAGCTTCTGCACCTCAAAAGAAACAGTGACTAAGATACAAAAGCAGTCCACAGAATGGGAAAGAATATTCACCCAATACCCATCTGATAAGGGGTTAATATCCAGGATATATCAGGCACTGGTAGAACTTTACAAGAAGAAAAAACAACCCCCATCAAAAAATGGGGAGAAGAAATGAACAGAAACTTCAGCAAGGAAGAAATTTGAATGGCCAAAAACATATGAAAAAATGCTCATCATCACTAATCATCAGAGAGATGCAAATCAAAACAACAATGAGATACCACTTTACACCACAGAGACTGGCACATATTCAAAAGAGCAAGAACAACAAGTGCTGGCGTGGATGTGGGGGGAAAAGGGGACACTCATCCATTGTTGGTGGGAATGCCGGCTGGTACAGCCTTTCTGGAAAAACAATATGGACATTCCTCCAAAGACTAGAAATTGAACTCCCCATTTGACCCAGCCATACCACTCCTGGGAATCTACTCTGGGAAACCAAAAATACGAGCGGAAACACCATCCCTACTTTTTATGTTCATAGCAGCATTATTCACAATAGCCAGAATCTGGGAAGCAACCAGAGTGCCCGAAAATCGATGACTGGATAAAGAAGCTTTGGTACATCTACACAATGGAATACTATGCAGCTGTTAGGAAAAATGAAGTTATAAAATTTGCCTATAAATGGATGGACATGGAGAAGATTATGTTGAGTGAAATTAGCCAGAAGGAGAGAGACCAGATACAGAATGACTGCATTTATTTGCATAACATAAATATATATGTACATATTATGATACCAATATCCAAGGTCAAGTGAAACATATATCAGGAGGTCTTGTCAAGGTGGAAATTATCACAAACGTGTGGGAGTCAGAGGCTAGGTAAGACAGAAAATGGAACAGTGTGCTAACTAATAGTCGAGGGTACTAATGCCAACCTGGATCAGCATACCCTGATCCAAGGCATATGCTGATCTGGAGAACAGACATAGGGCAGAGCTGCCTACTGGCTCTCTTTTGTGGCCCAGTGGCTCATGAGGTGCCCGGGAGGGATAGGCAGGTTCTAACCTATGTTGCCACCCCAGCCAAGAACCTCACAATAAGCCAGGACGACCCCCATTCCATGAGGGCCTCCGTTTTTCCACACCGGGACTTCCCACCCTCATCCAGAACTCCACCATGGGCCAGCCATCACAGCCTGGCTCATCGAGATCCACCCTACTGCAGTCTTTTTAATCTGGTCAGGTATATTGATCAGAGTTAGGGCCATAAGGCCCAAGAACTGCTACTATAGCTCTCCCAGTGCCCAGTGGCTCTTGAGGTGCCCGGGAGGGGATGGCAGTTTCTAGCCCTGGCCTGCCTTTTTTTGGGGACTCACAACAAACTAAACGGACCCTCACACTCCAATTAGGGGACACTCCATTTTCCACACCGGACTTCCCCCTCTCGTCAGAACTCCACCCAGCAGACCAGCCAATCACAGCCTGGCTTGTGCAGGTGCTTGCAGTAGTGGTTCATCAATAAATGCTATGTTTTGAGATGACTACAAGAGTATGCTACCTACAAGGCAGAGCCTGGCAAGCTACCGTGTCGTATTTGATATGCTAAATACCAGTAACAATTATAGACCTCATTCCCATGACCTGATGGAATGGTTTGAGGCTCTTTATGTTCCTGGAGCAAGCAGGTGCCCTTGGGCTCTACTAGTATGAGTTGGGTCATATGGAGATGTTACTGGTGCCCGATCGAGCAAATCGATGATGAATGGGAAGACAGACAGACAGACTAATGCCAACCTAGAACTGAGCATTAAATAGAGGCAAAAGATACACATGACAGCCCTTTAATGCTATGTTCTGTAATCCATAGTCTGGAAGGGAAGGAAAAGAGAAAGAGAGAAAGGGAAAGAAATAAAGAACCTGCCATGGAGGGAGGGGCCTGGGGAGGAGGGAGGGAACCGGGACATTAGTGGTGGGAGATGGGCACTGGTGGCGGGATGGGTGCTGGAACACTGTATGACCCAAACCCAAATATGAACTTTTTAATTGTATATCTTTGTAATTGTAAAAATAAAAATTAAAAAAAAAGAAAATGCAACAAATTTAATTATTATATGAATTAATATGCATAAACTTCTTTGTTTTAAATGAGAAACTTGATTATCTTAGGGGCTCATGTCTATGTAAGTGCAGATGGGGCTCCATTTAGTGTAAAAACTTATCAAAGACAGGGATGACATCTGACCTTCCACACGAGTCTCAGATACAGGGATGGTCACTCCTTATGGTGGTGGAAGGATAAGACTCGCCTCACAACTCCTGCTGAGGTGCAGGATGCATCAGAGCACTGAGCTAGGACAGTTGTGAAGTGGCTGGGATCCATTGGATTTTTTCAGTCTCTAGTCTCCAATTTCATTTCAGGGGTTCAGTCAGCATGTCCGTTGGACTCTCTTTTTCCTCACTACGTCATTGTCCTCAAAGCAGTTTCTACTGTGTCATCACCACTCATCTTACATCCCCCTCCTCTCGTTCTTCATTAGCTCCATTTCTCTATCTTTTTAAAAAAACAGTTTTTTATTATACCACCGTGTGATACACAATTACAAAAATATACCCATGATTGGGGTTCAGTCATACATTCTTCTAGTACCTGCCTCTCCACCAGTGCCCTAATTCCCATCACCAAGCCCCCCCAAATTCCTTCCTCCCACTCCCAGCTTGTCTCTATAACAGGCACTTTTTTCCTTTTCTTTTCTCTCTCTCTCTCTCTCTCTCTCTCTCTCTCTCTTTTAAGCTCTCTCTCTTTTAAGCATGTGAGCTTGCCCTACAGACATTTAGGGATTATCATATAAATCCTTTGTGTACATTGATGCTTAGTCCTAGTCTGTCATTAGTATTTCCCACAATTAGTACGTAGGTATATATTTATATCCTATTAATGCAATTCAGTCATTCTATATTTGTCTTTTGCTCTGACTAATTTCACTCAGCATCATAGTCTCCATGTCCATCCATTTGCACGCTAAATTTCATTACTTCATCTTTCTGACAGCTGCATAGTATTCCATTGTGTAGCTGTACCACAGTTTCCTTAGCCAGTCTTCTATTCTTGGGCAGATTCTAGCTATTGTGGTTAGAGCTGTGATGAATTCTGGCTATTGTGAATAGAGCTGTGATGAACTCAAGTGCAGGTAGTGTTTCTGCTGTGTGTTTTTTCGGTCTCCAGGGTATATATTCCCTCTTTCTCTCATCTTTCCTAAGCTCATTTCCCTTTATGTGGGATCAGAATCACCTTCAGTCCTCCATCAGCACGATCATGGGATTCTCACGTATTCACTTTGAACAGCCTTTTTTTTATTTTAAATGCTGATATTGTAAATTGTATGATGAGAAATATTTACTGGCCTGAAGGATCAGAATGCTCCTGGAAATTTCTGACCCTTTTATTAGTGGGTTAAATTCAAGGTTAAATCCAAGTGGACAAAAATACATATGAAGGAAGGGGAGATTTAGGGAATTGTTTTCACCTTGGAGAAAAGGGTACATTATTTTTTTAGGTTATTAATTTTTAAAAATATTTTATTATACCACTGTGAGATATACAATTACAAAGATGTTCATGTTTAGGTTTGGTCATACAGTGTTTCAGCACCCATCCTCCACCAGTGACCATTTCCCCACTACCAATGTCCCCGATTCCCACCCTCTCCTAGCCTGCCTCCATGGCAGGTTCTTTATCTCTTTTCTCCTTCTCAAAAATGGGTACATTATAATTAGGTGCTTTCCCGACCTCCTCATAGCACCTGTAATAGTACAATAGTGGCCCCAGCAGCCCTGATCATTGCCAGCCCTAGTCTTCAATTTCTACACTGAAGTAACTTCTTACATGCTTTATGTCACTGCTTTCTATATCCCTGCTCTGGGCAGCAGCTGGCCTCAAGAATGCTGCATCCTTCTGCTTATGCATTTGCTTTTCTGCTGCAGTTCCTTTGCTATCCCTCACTTCCACGCCTTTCTCAAAATGAACCTCTTTTATTTCTGTTTCCTCTTACATCAGAGCTTTGGTTAAGGAGCTCATGCCAGGTCTTCTCTGCTTTGTTATGCTGTTCCTACATTTGGTGCTCAGAAGGCAGAAATATCCCCACTGCAAAGAGCCTGCTCAATAGAGGCTGAAACCGCTTACCAGCTACTTGAAACAGTTTCATTTTATTAAGCACAAAGCTTTGATGGCTTTGGTATAGATTTCTTGTCTTTTTCCAGGTATTGGTACTTGACTTTTTTCACTCTGGAAGTCTTTCTGACGCATCCATTTAATACATGTCCAAAGAGTTGAACTCAACCTTCTCTGCAAACGAGGTCAACCAATTAGTTCTTTTGGTTTTCTGTTTTCAGATAAAATCAAGTAATACAAACAGGTACATCTGTAACTGTGGAAAGACTCCTCTTATTTATTTATTTATTTATTTTTTGCTAAAGATTTATTATAAACCTTGGCTTTAGAAAATATGGTGACCACACAGGCTTCCTTCTGTAAGAACCAGTGACCTATAACCCTGTAATGGATGATCGACTCTCTCCACATCTTAGAGATGTCAGCATGGAGTCAGTCCCGGAGTTCTGGGACACGGAGACTCCTCTGTCTCTAGACCCACTGGGCCGTTTGGCTTGGGGGCTATATCATCTTTCTCTCTAGCCCAGCACATCGGGAAACGGTGCTGTGCCACGTTCTTTTGCAAGTTGCTTCACAAAGCTACCTTTCTCTGACAAGCTTGGAATGTCAATAAAACACAGTGTTAATTGCATAATTATCTATCATACCTTTTGATTTCCTCAGAACAGCAACTTCCAAAAATATAAGGAGTAGGGTAGATCCTATCAGCAACTGACTTGGCTTAAGTAGCTTTTCATTGTATTGAACATTACCTATTGCCATCCACCTTAAAAATCTTACAGAAAGATCATTAAGAAAAATTTTATGACAGATTAAAAACAAGAGTAATGGCAGGCAGAGAATGACAAGAGAAAATGCATATATGCATCAGGATAGGGTCACAAATATAGAACTTACGTCTTCAAAAATACCAGCAAAACTGATCATTCCAATGCAAAACAAGAAAAAAGAGACATAGAATACTCCAATAACTATCAAAAATTTTAAAGGAAATTAACTATACATGCTTGGAAGGATCACAGGAGGGATTTAAAAATTTAGCAAATTTAAAAGCTGAACACAATAGATAGTCATCAAAGCTAAAATTACTAAAGTTAATCAAGAAAATCTCAACACAATTGACGTTACCAATAAGCTCTATCCAATGTTTAAGTAAATCACATTAATTTTAAACAGTCTCCTGCCAATATTTAGAAGTAACTATATAACATATGGAATCAGCTTGTGACTATTTTGACTTACATGCTTACATTTTTGAAATCCTAAAATAATAGCACAACAACATAATTAGCTAAATTTGTTGCAGAAATAAAACATTGCTTAGTATTCCAAACTAATATTGCAGTTCACCACATGAATAGAAATAAGGAGAAAATAGTACAATTACTCTATATGTGCAAAAGTGTGTTATATAATAATCAGCATTTGTTTGTTATTAGAACAAAATATTTATGTAGTCCTAGTAGAAATGAATGCATTTAGTTACATAAAATATTCTAAAAATCTATTGGTTTCTACATACATTTTTTTCACCTAAATGATAAATATAATTGGTTTAATTTTGTCACCGTGAATCGCAAAGTTATTCACGTTCGCCTTTAATGAATATAATGTCCCAGTACCAACCCCTCCATTAGTGCCCACACACAGCTTAAATGATAAGCAGTTGGGGACGACCCTCCTGAGATCAGAACTGAGCAAGATGCTCACTCTTCTCAACCCTGCTAAGTCCTCAATTCTGCAAGAAGGGAAAAAGAAAATAGTTTTTGTTGTTCAGAAAGGAAGAGCTACAAGCATATCTCAGCAGATAATTGAAGTGCATTTATGTTGGAAATATATACAAAACCTAAAGTAAAAGCATTAGGGCCATTACATGGCCCTGATATGTAGATCATGCCAGTAATCAAAAAATAAATCTTTTTTTCTTTTTTTTGGCTTTTTGGGTCACACCTGGCAATGCTCAGGGGTTTCTCCTGGCTCTGCACTCAGGAATTACTCCTGGCGGTGCTCAGGGGACCATATGGGATGCCGGAGATCGAACTCAGGCCGGCATGGGCCGGCCACATGCAAGGCAAATGCCCTACCACTGGGCTATCGCTCCGGCCCCCAAATAATTCTTTTTATGCAGAAGAAAAACAGCATCTTATATTAAAAGTGTCTGCAAATTATCAGGAAAATAATAAGTGCCAATAAGAATCAATCTAATAAAATATGCACAGTTCTTCTCCCAAGCAACCTATGGAACATATCTGCTAAGGAATTACACAGTAATTCCTTGTAATTACTGTAATTCCAATACATAGAGAGACAACAATGGGGAACCTAACAGACTATTTCATATTATTACAGAAAAGAGAGTCCCCATATCACCACTGCTAGAGTCAATGAACGGAATAAAAACCCCAACAGTTGCTTTTAAATGAAACCAATAAAGCTTATTTCAAATATTTTATGGAAACTAACGGACCCAGTAATATCCAAGCTATCCTTGATGAAAACAGAGGTGGACGCTGACTACTGGGCCATCCATTGTCCTGAGACCTTGGACCTGTGTGCCAGGGAGTCAAGCAGACAGCACATTCTGTGGCTCCTTAGATAGATCAGAGATGAGATCAATACGCAGCAACAGTCCGAATAAACTTATCAACACAGTAAACCAATGCATACATTTCTCAAAAGGAAAAGAAAAACACTATAACATTCCGAGGAGTTTTATCCATGTTTGAACCTTCCAGGGTCCTGGAAATTGAATTTCAGGGCCTGCATGGTGAAGTACCAGGAAGCCTGTTTCATTACTCAATTGTCCATCATTTTTCTGGGTATAATATTTCACAGTTATAAAAGCTGAGTGGATTAGAAATTTCTGGAAAGTCACCAGATTTCTGAATTAGTTTCCTAAGAGGAAAACAGCATCAGAAAACTGAAAACAACACTAGGCCTACTGCCACACAGTACTTAAAACAACCAAAACATGTATCTCGGAGTTTTGGAGTCCAGAAATCTGAAACGAATGTATCAAGACATGCCACGCTTCCCTCAAGTCTTCAAGGTAGGACACTGATGCCTTTCTGAGGTTCTTGGCAGTGCCAGGGGTTCTTGGATGGTAGCAATATCACTCCAGTCCTTGTTTTCATGTTTCCCTTTTTGCAGAGACTTCAGGGTCACACCTGCCAGTGCTCAGGCCTATTCCTGGTTTGGCGTGCAGCAGTGACCCCTGGCCATTGTTAGGACGATCGTGTGTTTCTAGGGGTGAAGTGGGGCTGTATCGCATTCAGGACAGACTTCTCATGCTCCTTCTCTGCCCTCCGTCTGCTTTCACGCTGCCTCTTCTCTGCCTCTGTGTCTTCACAGGGTCTTCTCTGTGTGCGTGTTTGTGGCCAACATTCTCCCGTGAGCACACAGGCACCTTGGAGTTAGGGCCATCTCAATGATTCTACCTGAAAAGACCCTTTTTGTGAACAAGTCAGTCACAGGCCACGAGGAGGTATGGCTGCCACATCGCTTTCTGAGGAACACGGTTCAGTCCAGGACAGCTCCATACATAGAGGTCATTTATCTAATAAGAGAGTCCCTGCTGTTTGCTACCAAAATATCCATGCAATTCGCTTAATGTTCAGGCTTTTTCTCTAAAAATGTGAAGAGTAGCTGCCAACATCTGATGGTTTGTGTTCTTTAAATGTAATACATAAAAATCTAAATTACTTAGGCAGTCCCCAGAATATGGCCCCATGCTCACTATTCTTATTCATACCAGAATTGTTGATGGCATCATTATCTTTAGGGGCAGACAGGCACAAGGACAATTCCAAAGCCAAAGAAAGACTCCACTTGGATATTATAGTATTATGTGGTGATATTCCTACTTTGGGCTGTAGTATTGAAGGTTGAACTGTGTGAAGTTTTGGATCTAGACTGCACGGTCTTTGAGAATGCATGTTTGTTTTGAGGATGTGTGGACTGTCTTTGGGTCTAACTTAATACAGTGCAATGTCTGTGGAGAACGGCAGCTCTTGTTTCAGACTGGGCCATTTGACCCAAGCCTAGACTTTTATTGTTCATCCTCTGCTCTCACCCTGCCTAGTCAGACTTCTCCAAGCCCTCTTCCTCACACCAGACTAAGTCACATACATTTGGGATGTTTTTATTTCCTAGGGCATATGCAACAATTCATCACAAAATTGATGTCTTAGAAAAATAGAAGTCTCTGCTTCCAAAATCATTTTGGCTGAATTACTGGAATCAGGGTTTAGTATAACTATTTCCCTCTGGAGATTCTTGTGGGGGTTCTTCCTTGCTTTGCCTCGCTTCTGGTCTGCTGGAATTTTCATGGCACAAGGTAACATCACCCCAATAACTGTCATTGCTTTAGTACATGGATAAATCATTTTTTGGAGGCCAGGGAGGAAGATGTAACTCAACCTACTGCATGGATGTGCTCTGCTAGGGACCTCTTTGTTCTTGGTCCGTCTGGTGTTTGAGGTTATGCAGGTCCCATGAAATTTGTCTTTAGAAGGAAGGAGCAGTAACACAAGCAACACACAAGGATCAGTTGCACTCAATTTCATCTCTATTGAGTTTTTTTCATTTTATCAAGGGACACTTACCTGGATTCCGTAGTTGATAAGTGTATCTACCACATTCTAAGTTCCTCTCTATCTTTCCTCTTCTTTGAACCTAAGGACTCAAGGTAGACTCTCAACAATAGAAGCACCAAGATAAAGTCAGGTGTGATTCTCTAAGATTTGCTTTCCTGGATTCTGGCTGTTACCTGGGGTTCCTGGTAGCTACCATGTGTCCAGAGGTCTTGATAGTGTGTGTCAAGGAGCACTGAGAGAAACATGTTCCTATTGAGAAGCTATTGCACTTGGGACTGTTATCATGCGTTAAAGCAGGTCAGGCCTCACCTACAGGAGAAGGCAGAGACTCAGACCATGAATAAATTTGAAAAAAGATGCTACATTGGAAAACTTGAGCTTGGACAGCCACAGACGGCAGCATGCAAGAGTCACATGCTGGCTATGTTACAGGGTCATGAGAGACTGGCTCCATTTAATGGTACAAGTGATAAAATTGAAATTTTGATTAATGACGATCAGGCCATTTTATAGTATGGGAGATATGTATTGTCAAAGTCATTGAGTTGTTCACCAGTGTTGGGGGTCTTTTAGTGCCTTTATTTAAAAAAAATGCTGAAGTCGAAAACATCAGGCTATGAAGCAGTCCAAAAACAGATCATCTGATGACCTCAATCTGTCTCTTACTCAGTCTCTCTTCATACCCCTACCTCAACTGGGCCTCTATCCACCACCCCGTTCTTCAAGGGGCTTGGCTCTTCTTGAGAGTATCAGGGTTTTTTGTGCTCCTCTCTTCTAGAAATTTCTCATGCCCTTTCCCTCTGCAGCCATGTCTGTCTTGCCTTTCCTCTTCAGATCACTTAGGTACGACTGATCACAGTAGCTCTGGTGCTCCTATTTCCCTGTAACCAGAAATGACATTATTTAATTAGCCTTTAAAGAACCCAGGTCCATGCAGGTCTGTGTTGACTGGTTGACAAATATAGAACACTGCTGCCTGGCCTAGCCGATCGCCCTTCTCCATAAAGTAATGAGTTAGGTCTTCTGGGAAATATTCCAAAGGTTAATATCCCAAAGTGCAAGAGAGAAAATGAACAAAGCACAGCTTCCAGTAAGCTCAAATACATAATGACTTTGTGATGTCTCCTAATAACATTTTTTTATTGAAAAATGTATTGAGATGTTCACACCCATGAGCACAGTCACACAGCAGTCAGGGAAAGCTGGAATCTCCCAGCCTGGTAATTGTGTCTCTTTTGATCCCCAATAAATTTCTTTCCCATTCAACATTTTATGAGAAGAGCAGTATGAGCCTGCAGTTTATAATAGATATTGATTAAATCTTTGTCGGTGGATGAATAACTTTTTGATGAGTAACTCCAACCAAGACGTACATGAGGAAGTATTCATACTAATATCATCCACATGCAGATGGCTTGATATTGGTAAAGTGACCGTACTTGAATGCACACAAGTCACAATGTAGAGAAGGCAGAGAGGAGACTTTTCTTTAACTTAGATGTTGTTCCAGGAGGTCAAATTGAAAATACCATGTACTTTTCCAAACTGGTACTGCACAGCATTTTTTTTTTGACAGCATGAACTCACTTTCAACAGATTTTCTGGCCAAGCTAAGTGGCTAGAAACGATTTTCTTTTAGCCATCTTGACCTAGTTGTACTCAGCTGTTCTTTCCAGATAGGAGAGCAGAAAGAGAAATAAGTAAAACAAAAGAATCCAGATCAACCTTGGAAAAGAATTGGAAAAAAATAATGTTCCTGCAACTAAATTTTGTACGCTTTTCTTATTTATTAATAACTTACAAAACTTTAGTATTATTATGTTATAAATATTAAGACATTAAAATTTTTCACTTACAAAAACAATTATTATATTTTATTCTTATTACATTGTTATAAGGTTTTTTATTATTATAAATTACTTATCCAATTAGGAATGGGACTGGAAAATGCTTTTTTAAGAAAGTCTTATATTAATTAATTATTAGAGGATTTCGAGTTTGGGGACTGGTGCTGGGGGTCGTACCGGGTCCTCACACCTGGGCAGTGTATATTCTGCTGCTAAGCCAAGTTCCTGGTCCCTATTAGCAAGCACTGTGCTCAAATGGAGGAAAATTTGCTAACCAAAATTTATAATTTTAGTGGAAGTATTTAGCACTGACATTAGCACAGACAGGCACCTAGTGAGGATTCGACAAAATGCAGAATTTTTTATGGAGCTCACGAAACTAAGGATAAACCCAATAATGAGTGCAGAGATGCATCGAGAACTGTGGACTGGACAGTTAGAAACAGGTGACTGTTTATTAACATCAGGAAGTGAGGGCAAGACGTTTCTATTGTTAGAAAAAACCTGCCCAGAGTATCATCAATACCGTTATCGGTGTGGCCATGTTTAATACAGTACATGCTTATGTAATTAATAGTTAAAGCAAAATCTATCAACTTGGTAAAAGATGTGAGTGTCCTGCTTTATTAACAAGTCATGTAGTGTTTCATTGAAGAAATATAATTGCACTAACCAGGCAGGTAATGATTCTAAGGCTCTGTCTTAAAAAACATCCTTCCAAGGAGTAATCCCAACATCCATCCTCTGATGAGTTTCAGCTACTGTCCTTAAGGAGAACTGCCAAGTAAAAGGCATTATTTTAATAAAATTATGTGGACATTAAGAGAGGAGGTGGCTGTCTTCCCAGTGGGAGGAGAGTTCTTCCCAGAGCTAACTGCTGACTCCCAGCCACCAGAAATGGGAGAGATAAAGTTATGTGAGTGTCCCGTCCTTTGGCTGTGGTACTTTTATTATGGCACAGTAAGCTAAGTGCTATTGGCATCTTATTTTCTGAACAGCTAAAATAAGCCCAAATTAAGTTAAAATTAAAATACAGGAATAAATAACAGGCTTTCAGAAAGAACTTCCTGAAAACTTTGACTGACCAAAGAACTGGGGGTCATGAAGAACAGACTGTAGGCTGTGTGGGGGGGTGGAAGGCGGGCTGACAAACCCGGCTGGGCTCTGGATTCATAAAGTTCAAACATAGCTTCTTTGCAGACACAGACTTGACCTTCGATTTCTAAAGCTTATTTTCTATTAGTCGAGTTAAATGTTAGATGGCATGGAGTCTAATATTTTTATTTGATGTTTCTACATAAAATAGCCAATTGGTTTATGACTTTCATTTTGTGCTTCAGTAATTAAGGAAAACTATTATGGAGGTGGCATCTAGTGTCATAAACGTTCTGAAGATCACTATCACTATCACTATCTTCCCATTGTTCATCGATTTGCTCGAGTGGGCACTAGTAACATCTCCATTAGTCCTGTCACAAGCAAGTGTAACCCAAGGGCATCTACTTGCTCCAGGGACAGGAGGAGCCCAAAACCATTCTTCAGGTCATGGAACTGAGGTCCATAATTGTTACTAGTTTTTGGCATAACTGCTAATTAAAACACGGGTAGCTTGCCAGGCTTTACCATGTAGGTGGTATAGTCTCAGTAGAAGGCTCTCAACTCGAGCATTTACTGATGAAACTTAAAGGGGGAAGTGTCGGGAACGCCGCGGGGTCCCCGACAGTGTCAGGACAGAGGTTCTCTTCTACCTCCGAGGACACCGGAGAACAGATGAAAACTCAAAAGTCCGGTGCAGTTCCAAAAAGGCTTTTAATAGTACAAAAGCTCTTCCACAGCACTCCAATATAATGAACAAACTTTAGCTCTGGTCCGAACTTACACCATACAAAAGAGCCTAAGTCTCCCACCAAAGAGAGAGGAGCTCACCCGAGCTGAGTCCTACCCAGAAGAAGGAGCAAAAGGCCAAAGAGCAAAAAGCCAAAAGCCAAAAGCAAAAGGCCGAGGAGCCAAAAGCCGAAAGCTAAAAAAGGCCGAAAAGGCAAAAGGTCAACGTTCTGAAGATACTCTGATCTAAAGGAATATTTGAATATTCAGATGGCATAAAGGAAACAAATCCACTGAATTTTGTTAAAAAAAATGAGCATTTTCAGTATAGAAAATTTCTACCCTATTTCTTGAACATTAAAACATCAAGTTAGAGCCCATATTGAAATCTACACCCATCCCTATGTCTTGGACCACTCAGCTTGTATCTAAATAATTCACATGTGGGTTAGTGTGAAACTGACTCTAAAAGCCAGATTTGTGTGCACCAAACTTCCCTCCATGTATCACTTGTATCACTTGTCTTCCCGTTGTCATGGATTTGCTGGAGCGGACTCCAGCACCTTCTCCCATTTGTCCCTGTCTCATGCTAGTACAGACTAAGAGCCTCCGCTTGCTCCAGGAACACGAAGAGCCTCAAACCATTTGTCAGGTCATGGGAATGAGGTCTATTATTGTTACTGTTTTTGTTGTATTGAATATGACATGGATAGCTTGCCAGGCTCTACGGTGTGGGCACTCTCAGTTCTTGCACTTACTAATGTTCCCTCCATGTAGAAAATCCAATATCCAAAGACAGAATCACAAAAAAGACTTTGTGACTGTGTTGCCACTGTATTTAATAGAGAGACTTAGTTGTGGGGGTGGGTTGAAAGTTCACAGTTTTCCTTAGAATATTAGGGGTTAGGGACACTCTTAAGGAATCCAGACATTACTTCTCCTCTGAGGGAACTTCATTTTGTTTTTTTTTTTTTTTTTAAATTTTTTATTATACCACCGTGAAACATACAATTACAAAGGTGTTCATAATTGGTTCTTGGTAATACAGTATTCCAGCACCCATCCCTCCACCAGTGCCCCATTTCCACCACCAATGTACCCCTCCCCTCCGTCCCCCCCACCTGCCTTAATAGCAGGTACCCCAGTTTCCTCTCTTTCTCTCTCTCTCTCTCTCTCTCTGTCTCTGCATCTCTCTCCCTCTTATTTTACACATTGTGGCTAGCCCTGCAGATATTTAGAGTTTATCACTTAAGTCTCTTTGTGTATATTCAGTGGTGAGTTTTAATCTGCCATTACGATTTCCCATATTTATTAAAACACTGGTATCTATATCCTATTAATGAATGCAGTCATTCTATATCTGTCCTTTTCCTTCTGACTAATTTTACTCAGCATGATAGACTCCATGTCCATCCATTTGCAGGTAAATTTCATAATTTCATCCTTTCTGACAGCCGCATAGTATTCCATAGTGTAGATGAACCACAGTTTCTTTAGTCAGTCCTCTGTTCTCGGGCATTTAGGTTGTTTCCAGATTCTAGCTATAGTGAATAGCGCAGAGATGAATAAAGAAGTACAGATAGTGTTTCTGCTATGTGTTTTTCGGGTCTCTAGGGTATATTCCCAGGAGTGCTATTGCTGGATCAAATGGGAGCTCAATATCTAGCTTTCGGAGGAATGCCCATATTGTTTTCCCAAAAGGGCTGGACCAGTCGGCACTCCCACCAGCAGTGGATGAGAGTCCCTTTTTTTCCCCACATCCACGCCAGCACCGGTTGTTCTTGCTGTTTTTGGATGTGTGCCAGTCTCTGTGGTGTGAGATGGTACCTCATTGTTGTTTTGATTTGCATCTCCCTGAAGGGAACTTCATTTTTGTAGGAACCCTTCATTCCTTCCATGTATCGAAGTGTTTTAACTAATTACTGAATAGAACCTCTGACTTGGAGCTTGTGAACGCAGAAAATAATTGTGGAGGTCATCAGAAGGGAAGGAAAAATAATTTGGAAGATACACAGCATTAGAAGCAACAGCTAAGAAAATAAAATATGAACAGAAATTACTTTGATATATTATTCTTTTCAGATACTGCTCTAAAAGGCAAAAAATATAATTAGACCGAAAAAGCTGCCTGGAATCTCAAGTAGGTTTTATTTTATAAGTCTCTGGGTTTCTGTGTCCAACTTTGCCCACATACCAATGAAGGTCACCTGACTTTGAAACCTCTGATGCGTACCAATGAACAGGAGTCATCCACAGAGGTCATAGCTGTCAGTGTCCTAAGCTGTGAGTTATTTATCAGAGGAAGCCTCTCAGAACAATGGAATTCTAAGTCCAGGGATGCTAATGCTAGCAGGCTTCCCTCTTAGATCACACCGGGTAAAATCCTGTTATGAGACCATGAGGACTTGGATGTACTGTGAGTCGGAAGATCATACCCATATGCCGGATACTAGAAGGTCAATTAAGTTAAAATCTTGTTAATGTTGGTCACATGAGAAGAAAAGCAGGAGTGGAATTTTAGCTGCTTTGCCGAGGGACACTGGGCAAATCAGAAATGGCTGACGAGAGAGGCCCCGAGTGCATTCCTCCAGCGCCGTCTCTCTGTGCTCTTCCCAGCCATCTCTACTGCTCTCTACACTCCCCTGAGGCACCCAGCAAGGATCCAGACCAAAGTCCCAATCCATTCCTGCTCTCAAATGAAACCATGCTCGCTCAACGCCAGTGCTAACGGGCTCTACTGGAAACGTTTGCTCGTCTACTTCTCTACCTCAGTCACTGGCAGGTTGCGGCTCTTTACGTCAGGGCGGCTGTTTACTGGGGCTTAAGACAAGACGTGATAGGTACAGTTTTTATGGGAAGCTGCTTCTTGGCAAGGCAGGTAGAGCTGAGCAACATGCTGGCCCACAGTTTAGGAAGCGTGGCTTCGGGACACGGAGCTGTTCAGATTGTGGCTCAGAATCTAACACCAGTGATTATACAGAGGTGACGCTTTAGCCCTTTCTTCTGTCCTGCTCTTCTCCAGGTTCTTGCTTCCTCTGCTTTTCTGTTGAAGCAAAGTGGCCCGCACCAGTTGAGCAGGAGGGAAGACTCCTGGCAACACGCGTGGGAGAGACTATTGCAGCACGGAGAGGGACTGACTCAGTTTCACAAAACACATGATAAAGAGTTCCAAGGCACTGAAACGGCAGAGGAGAAAGAGCAATGTGTTAGCAACGTTTGAGTCTCCTCTGCCTACAGGATGGAGAAAAAGGGAATTCATTTGCCAATGCTTGCAGTTTAAAGGGAATGCTTCCAGGTCCTTGAGAAAGCCTTTGCTGGGTAATAAACCATCCAGAGGTTGGCAGAGAATAGATTTGCAGTTGCAAGTTCTCTAAAGTATATGCTCTAAGAAGCCAGGACTCTGGAGCCAGGAAGATGCCCAGCACTTAGTCAACTGAGGGCAACAAAAGGTAGCCTTGACGAGCTGGGCCACTTTCCCTCTCTCAGCGCTTTCCTGTTTATTCCCAGGCTTCTGCTCCCAGGTCCGCAGTAATCCAGACCCGCCATTCCTCTGCCCTTTATAACTTCTCTTTGGCTCTAGCAATCTGACTTTGGCAAAGTTTGCCTGCAGGAAAACCTCAGAATTCAAAAAGCCTGCCCACCTTCTGCCTTTTTCTTCATAAGTTTATATTCTTTGGCTTATTTCCTTCTGCCACTCAGATAACATCTATTTCCTTAGCTCACCGTTTTTTCTTTCTTTTTGAAGATTTTAGTCAATTCTCATTACTACAAATTGGTTATAAGTCCTTCATCTGTGCAGTTACAAATCACTGTCTGCCTGTTGATACCATTTCTTCAATAATAATTTTTGTTTCCTTCAATAAAACTTTCCTTTTTATCACTAAGTTCCCTAGATGAGACATTATCATTTGCTTCCATTTGAAATGTAATTTTCAGACAAAGATTCATTTTTTTGCAGTTAAGTCCATCCATCACCCCTGTAATCTTAGAGAAAGTATGAGTAAGAGAAAGAAAATATGACCTAATGGATTTCCTTTTCAAAAAGTCATAACTCACAAGGATTCATACACAGGCATCTATCTTAGGTAACAAGCCTGAGAGACCTCATAAGTTATGCATATTTATTTGTACTCACTGATTGTAATTACTCTATCAAGAGTACAATTGCATAAATGCAGGGAATTCACTCAAGCAAGTGGGTATGGTACATTTTATCACATATTGAAAGGGGGATTAAAGTCAGATGGAAAGTTATAAATTAAAGCAAAAAAACAGCAAAAAATCCATAGCTGAAATAGGTGCTTGGATTAAATTATTTGTCTTTCTCATTAAAGAAATTCTCAAAGTAAGTAAAGTGGTTGACGGGCATTTTTGCCAACATCTGAACACAAAACCCTGCCTTTGGTTCCTCTGCATACCTGGCTCGCGTCGAGACACTGCGTTAGGAACTCCTACAGCAAGTACGAGGGTGTTGCAGGACACCTAAAAACCTAAAAGCCTAAAAAACCTCTGCATCTGCCCTGGATTGCCTCCTGCAAATCACTTCGTAGTTAAGGGGTAGTCTAAATGTGGCAGTTTATCTGACCATGTATTCTGTACTGGCTGGTATAAATATTTGAGTGACAGTTCAAATGCTACCACATGCTACCACAATCATTGTGGGACTAGCTAGATCTTACCAGCATATTTGCTTGGCCACATTGGATCTCTAAGTAATTAGACCAGAGAGAAATGCTGTTTGCCTCCAAGCAAGCAAGCATGGCTCCCCTGATAACTCAAAGGCAACTAAAATACAAAACTACCGTGAAGTAGACGAGACTCTTGTGAAGGCTTGGAGAAATATTTAACTGGCATTAGTATTAGTCTTTTGGTTCAGAGACATGCCATCTCAGAAACCCCCTTCTCTACCCTATAAAGGCATTTCCAGGCAGATCTTGGCTCAAAACATTAGCATATAATAGGGCCTAGGTGAGGTGCTGGGAGAAATTATCTAAGGGCATTTGACCCTTCCTGCTTCCCATAATAGTGGGAGGTCTGAGTTGCAGGGGTATAAAACCAGCCTGCTTCCTCTCTCTCTCTCTCTCCCTCCCTCCCTCTCTCTCTCTCTCCTTTTGGGCTCTCTTTTGGGGCTTGCACTCTTCTTGGGAGTCTTGTCTTTGTCTCCTCTTTACAGGGCCTTCCCACGTGGTGGCTGCCATCTTGGCCTAGACGTGACTGCAGTTCTAGCTGGGAATCCTAAGCACAGGGTTTTTCCTATTGCTGATTTGTATGCCTGAATCTGTGATAAGTAAAGCCTTTTAAAACTGCATCGGATTCCTGAGTCTTCATCCATTCCCAGCTGGCTTCGGAGGTAGAAGGGAACGGCACTGTTGGGACCCTGGCTGTGTCCCCGACAGAGGGGAGGTTCACTAGCTCTTTAAGAACTTCCTCCAGGTCGAGCACTTTCCTTTCCTCCCATTGGCCCAAACCAAGCTGACAAAAGTCTGGAAAAGATTCACCTTTTAACTTGGAAGCTATGGACACAGCTTCTGCACCTGTTTTAGTGTTGAGGCAGTCAGAGTCCATCCGACAGCAGAGGGCAGGGAGTTTTATGTTTTAGGAGAGTAGCCCTTCAGCAGTTAATAGAAGTAGAGTGGTTGTGTATCTCGGACACCTGCTGTGCAGGAGGCGCTGTTATGAAACACTTTACCTGCACTAACTTCACACTAACACTTGGCTAAGGATCAGAAGACACGATTGTCGTGGTGTTTCAGTGTGCGCTGCATATACACCGAAACGGAGCAGTCTGCTAATGCACCCCAGCACCCATCTTCCAAAACCCGCTGCTTACTGCTGACATCTTTCTTTTTTTTTAAATTTTTTATTATACCACCGTGAGACATACAATTACAAAGGTATTCATAATTGGTTCTTGGTAATACAGTATTCCAGCACCCATCCCTCCACCAGTGCCCCATTTCCACCACCAATGTACCCCACCCCCTCCCACCCACCCCCCAGACTGCCTCAATAGCAGGTACCATCATTTCCTCTCTTTCTCTCTATGCTGCTGACACCTTTCTGATGGGAGAGCTTGAAATATTTTCATTGAAGAACCTTTGAGTGACAGCTTTTAAAAAAGATGTAAGGATATGGGGGTGTAATTCAGTGGTAGGTTGTGTTCCTTGCTTGGGATGAGGCTTGGGTTTGATCCCTGGTGCCTTGTTTCTTAGAAAGATATGCCATCAAACAAAATAGTCTGTCATCCTTTTATCTAGTGTTAGTACATTCCACACACAATCTTCACTGACAGTTGAATGGCATCAATCAATTGCTCTATGATTTCACTTAATGTTTGCTCAGCAAGAATCTGCATTGGTAAACATTACATGTATACCCAAGATTGATCATTTTTAGTGAAATATCAATTGTTGCCATTCTACATAGAAATAAATTCATAGGTTGTTTACCAAGATAAATCTCACTTGGATCAAAGGGAAATAATCTGGCTTATCAGACAGAGATAGTACAAATGCCCATATCTGCTTCTAAACATAATTTTCAAGATTATTCTAGTAAATTCTGGAAATATATATATATATATATATATTTGCTTTTTGGGTCACACCTGGCAATGCTCAGGGGTTTCTCCTGGCTCTGCACTCAGGAATCACTCCTGGCGGTGCTTGGGGGACCATATGGGATGCCGGGATCGAACCCAGGCTGCATGGGCCGGCTGCGTGCAAGGCGAACTCCCCTACCCGCTGGGCTATCGCTCCGGCTCTGGAAATATATTTCTTAAAAAATCCCTTTCCATATATCATTCTGAGGTCCCTAAACAGGAGCTCTTCATAAAAAAGTAGATTCATGATTTCAACAGTCCAAGGGCTTTTGAAGGCAGTTCACATCTGATTCATGAACTCCATCACTGGAAGCATTCCCAGCTCAAGACTCCTGTGCTACTGCTAAGACACAAGGCACATTTCTCACCACTGGCCTTTCTCTGCTTGTAGATGAGAACCAGAGTCTGAGTCTGCAAGTCTGAAGGCAGATTAGTCTCTGGAAGATTCACTTAGCCTCATTTCTTAAGCGTGAATGATTCCAAGGATGTCTGACGAAGAAAAGAAGCATCTCATCCATCCCAGGGCGTTGACCAAGAGCTGTCCCTGGGCTTCTGGCCTGGTCCTGTGAGAGTCGTGGTTCTCTACGCTACTCTCTTGGGGTCCAGCTGGCTCCAGAATTCACAACACAACTCCCTCCACACCTACCTGGATCCCAGAGTCCCTCTGTCCCTTGTGCTGCTATGCTGAGGGACACTGGCACAAATGGACACTTTCTTGATCAAGTCACTCATGTCTGAAAGATTTTTGATGCTCATTCACCTGAGGAACTTTGCCTGTTTACAACTGCTTAAAAATCTCTCTCTCTCTCTCTCTCATTTTTTCAGAGAAGGCAGATATTTTTCCAAAGAAAGGAAGTGTAAGAAGCAGAACATCTGCTTTGTCCTAAAGTGACTATCAGAGCAATAAAGGTAATAGAACGATCACCAACATCCTCTTTACTGGGGAACATGGCACGCACGTAGACGTAGAGATAGATGATGTGAACAGTAGGCAGTGGTGTGAACTACTAAGGCATTTCTATACATCACATACCACCATCACTTGATCACTTGAATCCCGTTATTCATCAATTTGCTCGAGCAGGCGCCAGTAACATTTCCACTGGACCCTATCACGTGCCAGTGTAGCCCATGTCCAACATTTCACTTCAGCCTTCTGGAACTGTGAGTTCCCATGAATGGTCTAGGTGGACACGATGAACTCAGATAGTCTCTCACCCTGTTCGCTCCATTCTAGGCAATGGGTACCGATGTGGAGTTCTTCAGCCTATCTTCTCCGTCCTATCTTGGCATTAAAATCACCAACTATGATCTTGTAGAAGGTGTGATCTTTTTTATAGAACTCCTCCAATTCCATGTAGAATTTCTCAATTTCAGCTTCCTTGTATGTGGATGTTGGTGCGTAGACAATGAAGATAGAAATTTTTGGCAGTGGGCCATATCTCTTCAAGTGTAATCATCCTATCCAGTCTGTTAGGCATTCAAATGAATCAATGTTGATGGCCATGTTTGTGTTGACAAGGACACCGACACCACCGACGCCTCTTTCCTCGCATGTTCCAAGGAACAATTCTTCTCCGGTGTCAAATACAGTGTGATGTGACTGACGCCTCCTCGTCTCAGTCAGACCAATGATGTCGGACTTGATCTTTTGTGCTTGCACCATCAGATCCTCGATATATGCTTCCGATGCCAGCGTGCGTGCATTGAAAGTACAGACAGTCATTTTAGTCCTTCTTCGTTTTGGCAGCCTAGGATGGCCGTGGAAATTTTATTAGGCACTGCTTGTTCGCCTTTCTTATTGCTGCCATATTAAGGGCTCTTTCGGGTCAGGAATCACTTGATCACTTGAATCCCGTCATTCATCGATTTGCTCGAGCGGGCACCAGTAACATTTCCATTGGACCCTATCACATGCCAATGTAGCCCAGTGGCATCTGGTTTATTCAGGAATATGAAGAGCCTCAAACCATTCCTTCAGGGTACTGAAGGAAGCCAGAGTATACTTTGGGTCTTAATTTTCCGTGATATCTGAGTGAAGGCAGTGAGGGAAGAAAGAGAGAAGGTACAAGTAAACAAATGAAGTGAATGGTCACTCATGTTCAGAGCTGGTTTGTTGAGGCTCTGGCTAGTGACAGCACTTCTTTGTGTCTACATTAGATCAAAGGGTCAATAGCAGGTTAGAGGCCATTTCTAACTGCTCAAGGTAAAACACAACTGCATTCTTTCCTTCTGAAGGAAGAATTACTTTACAAAATGGAGATGCGCCAGATTCGGAGAGCTTGCTGTGTGCCATGATGCAATGTGCCCATGTGCTTTGGTCCCCACTGTATGTGAGCCATGAACCTGAGTGGGCCAATGTCTAAGTCTTTCAAGACACACTCTGAGACCCATGTGTGGGTTGTGTTTAGAGCCTGAAACACGAGCTTATTTGTTCCCTGCAGTAACACAATTTCTCTTTCCTTTACAATAAAAGTGCCATCATATGTAGAGGTCACTCAGCGGGGACCTCCTCCTGTCATCCTTTCCAATGAATAGGCTCCAAATAGAATGGGACCTGGGACCTGCACGGAAATGTACCGTGAGCCTCATGGTCTCGAGAGAGCCCACCCCACCCTCTAAGCAGCAGGGACCTGACCCATGGCTGAGAGAATCTCTCTAACTGTTGCAGGGAACTCGATGGCTTTTAGGGCTGTCCTTGAAAGCATTTGTGCATGAAAGCATTTGTGCAGTGATAGTTACTTTAGGAAAACAGCAAATCTCATTCCTTCTAAGAAGCTCTTTGCTAATTAAGGAGTCAAGTGCACTTGCTATACTCTTCCAATAGCTCTTCCACATGCGTCTACAAACAATTTCAACCGGTGCACAAGCCTCACTGCATTAAGTCAGAGTGTCACCATCTAAAGTTGCGAGCTTGGGCCACAAAGGCATTTCAAGGACACACCAGACATCAGAGAAGTAAATGCCCTTGACTGGGGCTGCAAGTCTGTGTTGAGTGCTTCAATTGCATGTTCATAAGGACACTTACATGCCAGACAAAACTAGTTCATCTCCTAGGGCAGGGTCAGTCAGGTATGTCCTATAGCAGAGCAAGGACTGGGGGTGGTCATATGTTTCTTGGGGTCCAGGGATTCTAGAGCTGCTCTTTATGGTGCATTTTAATCACGACAAGAGATATGGAAGTTCAAGATCAAATAAGGAAGAAGGAAAGAAGTGGAACACAATAGATCAATTATCCAAATTCCCCAGAATCTGTAAAATGAGAAGTCCCGAGGTGGGAGGTGTGTGTGTGTGTGTGTGTGTGTGTGTGTGTGTGTGTATCAGGGTCTTATCTATTGTGTGGCTTATTATAGGATAATAATCCTTTGAGGTCCCTTTGATACACAAATCTGTACATCAGGCTTGAACTTGAGGACAGAGAAGACCTCTGGCCCTGGGAGCAACACACCAGCCTGGGGGAGGGGGTCCTGGGACAGAGAGAACACTGAATTCTCCAGAATGGAAGATGACGACTTTGGTAAGATATGACTGATTTTATTTTATATTTGAATTGTACATTAGGTTAAAAAAAAACCCATTGGTCAAAGCTGGTCAAAGCTCAAATGAAGCATAAAATCTGGTCAAAGCTCAAATGAAGCATAAAACACAAATCGAGGTAATGATGGACCTGGACGATGTGCAGAAGTTTGGTCATTATTCCAGATCATCAGACCAAAAGGAACACACACCCATGGGAAGGTTAATCAATAGCGCCAACGTGAGCAGCAGCTTGCAGGAAGCAGGGAGTTCTCCAGAAGTTGACAGAGACTCACCTGAGACATTGCCTGAGATCACACCACCCCCTTCCAGCTGGATCACACTATCCCCATCTAGCAGGATCACACCACCCCCTTCCACCTGGATCACACCACTCCCTTCCAGCTGGGTCATACCACCCCTTTCCAGCTGGGTGTCCTGAGACTCCTCCTGAGGTTGTTGATAGACAGCTGAACTTCCCAGTCCCTAGGAGGAATCAGTTTCCAGAGCATGATGCTGTGCCTTCGTGGGACTTCACAAGTCACTTTCTAAGATGGCTTTTTCAGAGTAGCTGTGTCTTAAATTTACCCCAACTTGGTGAGTCTGTGCAATTGGTGGAATATTCAAACACAGTATCTAAAGAGCTCAGCAGGATCTTATTGAAGATGAGAAACGCTGCTTTCTAGGACTTGGGTTCATGGGTATGTTTTGCACATCATGGTGTTCATCATGCATTAATAATGGGACTTTATAGAACCATGATATTAGAGACAGCTCTAGGACTCTCAAAAGGGGAGATTCTAGGTGCAGCAATGCCAATATGTATGTGTATTATATGTATATGTACATATATGTGCAATGTACCTATGTACTTATGTTTACATATACACTGATGTAGCCACTCATATACTTAACAGTTTTATTTTGCTTGCTCTAACTCAGGATCATTGAAATTTTGGTTGTCCAGTTCTTAAAGAAAATGAATTATTTTATAATCATAAATGAGTTTTTCCATGAAAACATTTTAGATATCCAATCTACAGATAAAACACTGGAGACTGAGAAGAAGGTCGATTCTAGAGTCCCATCCAGAAAAAGAGCTTCATTCCAGGGCTCTTTCAGTCTCTGTAGCAGAACAGAAGCTCCTTTGACCTGGAGGGGGCTGGAGTGACAGCGCGGCGGGTAGGGCCACATGGAAGCTCCCTCTGGCCTTAGTACTTCACCCGAGATCTTGGAAGCAGGTAGGAAAATACAGACTCTCTCCAACTCCCTTTTTGTGGAGTTTCTGACTGCTCATCTGGCTTATTTATACTACTGGAATTCTTTTGTAAGCTTCTGAGCAACAGAGAAGTGAGCCCTATGTCTTCACAGCTCATTTACTTCTTCCAGCGCCTCTGAGGCAGACGCAGATACCTTGAGAGTATCTCTGTTACTTTTGCTAAAATATCAAGGGACCCCCAAGAAAACAATATATATTTTTAACTAGAAATGATGAAAATTCTTCGTTCAGCTGAAGAATCAGTATTTAAGTACAAGTTTCTTGTCACAGTCATAGTTTGAAAATTCATTTGATTCTTCTTCCCAGTGTGCATATAAATTCTCTGATACCTGTCTGGAGTAAAGAAAGTCTGGATAAAATTGTGAAGCTGGTGTTTAACCCAGAAATGCTAACAAATGCGCTCAGAGTCAACATAGGATTTACAGGAATAATATTGTTTGGGGTAGGTTTACAACATCGGCTATGTAAATTCAGTACAAAGCTCTGAGTAAATCCAGCTCAAATACTAGTTAAAAGATTAATCTATTAAAATCAATAGATCCTAAGTAAACCAGTAATTCAACTTTCTGAACTAATGAACAATGCCTCAGTATTCTCACCTGTAAAGTACTAAGCTAGCATCTCATAAGTGAACATTTTACAAGCTTTAAATAGAATAAGATCCACAAAAATTGCACATACACAGACATTGCTTGTAAGTTACTAAATACTCACACTTGTACATAGAACATATTTACAAGGATTTTTCATAGAGCATTACTTTTAGAAGTGAAAATTTAAGAGCAATATGACATTCATTTAAGCATAATTATATAAATAATAGCCTGGATACTATGGAGGTTTCTTTGGAGGGAGAGGGGCACACCCAGCAGTGCTCAGGGCTTACCCCTGGCTCTGTGCTCAGGGATCACTCCTGGTGGGCTGGGGACCATATGTGGTGCTGAGAATCAAACTAGTTTCAGTATGTGCAAGGCAAGTGTCCTACCTGCTTTGCTATAACTCTGTCCCCATATAGCATTAAAAATGACATTTTAAAAGAGATAGGTTTTGCCGTTACTGACTGGATCCCATGGGATGTCAAAAGATCATGTGGCCGCCCACCTACAAGATGGTCAGACTTCTTTGTCAAGACCCTGAAGGAACGGTTTGAGGCTCTTCATATTCCTGAATCAACCAGATGCCATTGGGCTTCATTGGCACGTGATAGGGTCCTATAGAAATGTTACTGGCACCCACTCGAGCAAATCAATGAATAACGGATTTCAAGTGATGTGATCAAGTGATCAAGTGATCAAGTGATCAAGGTTTTGCCTAGAAAAATGTCTAATTAGAGCAAAAATGTTCTGAACCATGAGAATGACAAAAGGTTAAAACAAAAATATCCTAAACAAGACTCAGACACATGGGGGGAGAGCTGCCATCTGGCTCTCCCCTAACTCAGCTGCCTATGAAGCGCCCAGGAGGGAAGATGAGTTCTGGGTTCTGGTCCCGGCCGGCCACCTCGGTAGGGCCTCAGACACAGCCAGAGGAAACCAGCTCACCATAATTGCCACCATTTTCAAGTCGAACTCCATGGCTCATCAGAGCCCACCCAAGAGAGAGGCCAATTTCAGGCCCAGCTCACTGGAGCCTCACACAACAGAGTAGCTAATTTCAAGCCCAGATAGACAGTTCTTGGCGGCAAAATCACTGGACATTCATGGAGATGGAGCTGGGGGTACCCTTTCCTGCCTCTATCCTGTCTGGGAGGCCTGATGGACCTGCCCACGAACTGCCTCTGGGCTGTCAGCCATCATGCAGAGACTCAGACACACAGGGGAGAGCTGCCATCCGGCTCTCCCCTAGTCACTAGGCCACCAAGTGGCCATGTGGTACATCAAACTAGTGGAACCAGCCACATTCTAGAAAATCACAAAGTAAATTCAAGAACAGAATTTGCCAGATTCTCCCATGACCAACAATCACGATCACGATCACGATCTTCCCGTTAATCATCTATTTGCTAGAGCGGGCACCAGTAATATCTCAATATGTCCTGTCACATGCTGTAGAGCCAAGGGCATCGGCTTGGTACAGGAACATAAAGAGCCTCAAACCATTATAATTAGGTCATGAGAATGATCTAATATAATTGTTACTGGCATTTGGCATATCAAATACAACACGAGCAGCTTGCTAGGCTTGCCGTGCGGGAGGCATACTCTATAAACACCTCCAAATAAAGCCTTTATTGATGAACCGCGCGGCGCAAGGCGGCCGCAGCCGGATGTGATGGGCTGGTCGGCTGGGTGGAGTTCTGAAGAGAGGGAAGTCGATTGTGGAAAATGGCGGAGCCCATGGAGTGGGTGGGGGTCGTCTGGCTTGTTGTGAGGTTCTGCCGGGGTGGTGGGCCAAGGCTGGAACCCACCATGCCTCCCGACTGCCTCATGAGCGGCTGGGCACAGGGAGAGCAAGGAACCGCTCTGCCCCGGCAGAACCTCACAACAAGCCAGGACGACCCCCCACCCACTCCATGGGCTCCTCCATTTTCCACAATCGACTTCCCTCTCTTCAGAACTCCACCCAGCCGACCAGCCCATCACAGCCCGGATCATCGACACCCACCCTGGAGCAGTTACTTCCTCAATCCGGCCCAGGTATGCTGGTCCAGAGACTCTCAGACATGACCAACAATAGAGAAGAAAATAGATTCATCAATAACATGGCCACATATGTGCTTTAACGGTCAATACAATCAGTGCCAGTGGAGGGAGCAGGCATGGGGATTGGGATGGGTGGGAATTGAGGGTCTTTGGTGGTGGGAACACACTTGTGGTGGGAGTGGTGCTGAAGTATGAAACTTTCTATCAACAGTACTACAAAAACCTTAAATCATGGTGTTTCAATAAAAAGGAAAAATATTCTAAACAAAGTGAGAATGGCAAGATAAAGAACAAATTCAAATAGATTATATTTAAGTTAATGTATGCTATGTGTGCTAGTATATACATCTTCATATAAATCGGTAAACAGCACTTGTGTGAGTGTACACAGCCATATAAATTAGTAAAACAGCAGGTTTTGAACTAACAAGTCCAATCTGGAGGGTGAGAAGCGTAAGAGAGAGAGAGAGAGAGAGAGAGAGAGAGAGAGAGAGAGAGAGAGGACTCTAGCCCTTTATTTGAATTTTTCTATCAGTTAAATGCTTTCACGTACTCTATTCATAAACTTATATATGACCAAAGTGGAATGCGAAAGATTCCAAACCACCCTCATCAAATGAATTAGACCTACAGCATAGGAGTCAATAGGAGCACAATAGTGTTTGGCGTGGAATGGCTCTTTCACCTTGTGAGTGATCACTGTACTCTGGGGGCTTAGATCCTAACTGAAAAGGAAAATATCTCTCCCAGGAAAAGCCTCAATATCATGAGAACAGAGGAAAGATAATTAAAAATAAACTTCAAGTACAGAATAAATATCAGTCTGACGTTTTCACAACTTGAGCAAAACCATTTCTATTAAACCATTTCTATTAAATTGAATGGCAAGAACGATTGTTTCTCACAAAATGGAAAGCAATTAGTACCAGAAAAATGCCACCATCAGCAATTTGCTTTTACCTTATGGTGTTATTCCATAATCTTTCTCTCTCTCTCTCTCTCTCTCTCGCTCTCTTTTTCCCTCTCTCTCTCCCCTCTCTGCTTTCCTTCTCACATTTATCTAAACATTTTTTTCAACTGTTGTACTTCCAAAACAAGTAGACTACTGGGGGTGGGGAGTAGACACACTTTTCACTTGTATGTTGGGCATACAGACCAGGGCAGTGCAAGAGATGCACAGACAGACAAAACCAGCACCCATCTTCCTGGCTCTGATCTAATTTGCAGTGTTCTGAGCAGAAGACTTCTACCGATCCTTCTGAAAGCCTTTCTATTAATCAAATATTTCCTTTTATCAAGAAACATTTCCTGACATTTGGAATTTTTTCTAGGGCATTATAGAATTTAGTTAATTGTGTTATCCTATTAGCAAATCAAAAATGATATTTCTCTTTTTTACCCATTTTCTTGTCACACTATGAATATGTGGATCTGAAACATTCAGGAAATGAGAGAATCTCCGTTTTCTTTTCTTTCCTTCTTCTGCCCCACACATACACCCAGAGCCGTCGACCACACAGCACATGCCACACTGGACCTTCACTACAGGGGTCTCCACCAGGGTCTAGATAGGAAGAGATAACACAGATAACACATGTTGGCCTAGGGAGGATGGGTTTTGCATCAATAAGTGAGATGTTGGTTTCCTGCTTCCATTGAACTGGTTCTTCCCTTTTCGTGATTAGTAACAGCTTAGGAGAGAGAAAGTGTTGGTCTGAAGAGCCAGAAATTAATAGCAAAAGTCCATTTCCTGTTGTTCTCAGGTCCTACTAACGCAGAGCCACAATGACAGACATAACCCGGTTCGCTTGCCGTGATGTGCGGAAAGAAACCATCGGAGTTGAGCCTCGCCTAGAATGTTGCTGTGGCAGGTGAGCAGCGATTAGACGGGGGAGATGAGCAATCAGTGTTGTGGTCGTCTCTGGCCATAGTTCTTTAAAGCAGCGTGCTTTGGACAAGCTCTGCCCGCCTCCCGGCCACCTTCCCCAAACCTCTGTCTTCCTGGGTCCTGACCCATCACGCTCCAGGACAATCTGCTTATTCACTTAAAGTGGCTGAACCTATTTTCCTCCAGGACGCACTAAACATCACCCCGAGGAAGCAGGCAAGTCAAAGGAAGCAAGCCAAGTCAGCCTCTGCTCCTTATCACTAGCATCAGCGTTGTGACTGCAGTTAATAGGACCATATTTTATATGTGAGGCTGAAAGGAAATGGTAAAGTTCTCAACACAAAAAGAGTCTTTTTATCAGTGCACCGAGAAAGATGATAACCAGGCTTATTGCAGTTTTGTAACATACACAAATATCAAATCATATGCTGTGTCTGAAATTAATAAGCATGATAGATATCAATCACACCTCATTTTTTTTCTTTTTTTAGTTTTTTTTTAACATTTTATTATACCACCGTGAGATATACAATTACAATGTTGTTCACGCTTGGAGGTTTCGGTCACACAGTGTTCCAGCACCCCGTCCTCCACCAGTGCCCCTCAACCACCACCCATGTCCCCAATTCCCTCCCCCTCCCACGTCCTGCCTAAATGGCAGGTTCTTTATCTCCTCTCTCTCTCCCTCTCTCTCTCCTTCTTCTCCCACACATTGTGGGTTGCACTCACGTACACTTAGAAGCCATCATTTGCATTTTTTGTCTGTATTTAATGCTCAGTTCTATGTTGGTATCAGACCTTTAGACATTTATTCACACATGTTCCCTTCTCTATCTTACCTAACCTCTGACTCCCACACGCTTGTGGCAATTTCCACTTTTGGTAAGATCACCTGGTATATTTATGTCATGCAAATAAATGCAGTCATTCTATGTCTCTCTCTTTCCTTCTCACTAATTTCACTCAACATGATCCTTTCCATGTCCATCCATTTATAGGCAAATTTCATAACTTCATTTTTCCTGACAGCTGCATAGTATTCCATTGTGTATATGTACCACAGTTTCTTTATCCAGTCATCAGTTCTCTGGCATACTGATTGTTTCCAGGTTCTGGAATATTCTGGCTATTGTGAATAGTGCTGCTATGAAAATAAAAGTGCGGATTGTGTTTCCGCTGTGTGTTTTTGGCTTCCCAGGGTATATTCCCAGGAGTGGTATGGCTGGGTCAAAGGGGAGCTCAATTTCTAGTCTTTGGAGGAATGTCCATATTGTTTTCCAGAAAGGTTGTACAAGTCGACATTCCCACCAACAATGCATGAGAGTCCCCTTTCCCAATCCAGCACTTGTTGCTTTTACCCTTTTGGATATGGGCCATTCTCTGTGCACACCTCATTTTTTAAGAAAAGGGAAAATCTCATATTCTTTAATTTTTAGGATAGGGTAAATTTGTTAAAAATCATATTGACTACATTTTAAAATGATTTGAAAACTTGTCCCATTTTTCTTATTAATTTTACTTTCCAGCGAATTCAAGGAAAACAAGTTCAAGGTATGCAACCACTCACACTTACGCCAGTCCTTTGCAGTCATAGCTCTATCAGGAGCTGTTTATGAACACAGGAAATGGAGAGTCTGAGGTCACAGTTTCACTGGCAGTGTTTGGGGACAAGCACACTCGATGCTGACCACATGAGAGACCAACGCCGGTGCAGCAATCTTAGGAACTGGGGCCACTGGCTTGACCCGCTGATGACTCAGTCTTCAGAGGAAAGTACAGGGAAATGCTCTGTTTCTTTGTGTAATTTGCATAGAAAATATTTTCAAAGTATTGGGTCTAGGAAGCTTAGTGAATGCCCAGGTTCCTCCAGCCTCCTCTCTGCCTATTTCCGACTGCCTCTCTCCAGCATGTTCAATAGTTAAAATAATTTTTTAATTTACTTTTTCTCTGAGTTGCCTTTCCTTCATCGACAACAATGAACTCCTTAGTGTTTGTAATAATCTGGTTCTCTGATCTCTTGGTGATGCTGGCAACTTCACTTTTACCACAACATTTTCTAGAGTCCTCTTTCCAAACCAAATGGTTTTATTTTCTTGGAGATTAAACCAGCATAACATGTTGAAAATAACAGAACTTTCATCCACTCCTCTAAGGATATGACATGATCCTTTTATAAGAAAACACCAAGAAGCTATCTACAAAGCTCAACACTTTGCCTGCTAAAAAGATTTGTTGTGGAGCTGGAGAGAGAATAGAGCAGGTAGGGCATTTGCCGTGACCACAGCTGACCCAGGTTCAATCCCTGAGCCTGCCAGGAGTGATCCCTTAGCATGGAGTAAGTAGTAAGCCCAGAACACCATTGGGTGTGGTCAAAAAGCCAAATCAAAAGCAAAGCAAAAAAAAAATTTGTCATCTCTCTGGCTTGAGCAACTTTGATTTATTAGTTTTCCTTCCTCTGATCATTCTCTGGTCAAATGCACAATGATTCAACCTTTCATTTCCCGCTCTTATCCCAACCCTTAAATCATGAATTGTCTGATGCTACCTGCAATGAGAGAGGACCTTCATTCACCTTTGATGGAATGTCTTCTGTCCTGGCCTCTAAGAAAAACAGCATAGAGATTCCTCAAAAAATAACAGAGCTCCAGTATGAGCCAGAGATTACACTTGGCACCTAATAATGCCCCAACACAGAACACTGATTCAAAGTTTTATTTTTTGAAAAAAGATAGGTGCACACCTATGTTCATTGAAACATTTAGTACAAAACCAAATTATGGGAATGACCCAAATGCCCAGTGGGCAGACGAAATGGATAAAGAACTCTTGGCATATATACTAACTGGAATATTAACATCTGTAAGTAAAGATGAAATATTTAACTACAACAAAATGTGGATTAAACTGGAGGAAGTCTTGTTAAGCAAATAAAGCATAATGTGTACAAATGCCAGATGACCACATTCATATTTCCAGCATAAAGACAGTCAAAGCATGGGTATAGATACTAGCTAGTGAGAACAGATCCTTGGGCTGGGATTACAGACACTGAGGGAAATGTGGGGAACCAAGAGGTGGAATACCGTGACACAGGGACAGTGGAGAGGGTCTCAGAAAGTTTGTAGTGATGAGATGCCTTACTTTGACGTTCACTACCAGAAATGGCGACACTAGTATAACCATGCTAGCTAAACTATAACAAAAGAACATATTTCTCAAAATGTTTTCTAGCTCCGAGATCTTTTTTATTGGGACACTCCAAAAATGTCAAAGGCAAGTTGTGACCCACCGATTTTGGAAAATCTAACCTGAAAACAGTTTGTTTAGAATAAAAATGACATGTGTCCAGTAAAAACAAATTTGATTTCCTCCAAGGTAAAAATAAAGGTCTTGTAACAGACCAGAGCACCCCCTGTTTGCAGACTGTTATGTCTGCTCTGGTGAATGTTGGACTGACACCCTGGACAAGGCTTTACTGGGCCTCAGCGTTCTGCACAGTATTGGGTTTCCTGTTCGCCTTCCTGAGGCAGTGAAGCACACCAGGACATATCCTGTTTCACTAACTAATAATTGTCAAGTCTAAGAAAAGGTCAACTAAGCTTATGTAAACACCTACTCCAAGTAAAAACTTTTGAAGGACTATTTTATCTAAACTGTAACATGCATAGAAGTCCATGCTAGCTATGTTAGGCTCAAAATAGAATAATTGGGATGCTTCATCGTCTTTTCCAGACAGATCACATTTCGATGACATGAATGAGCTCATGACATTTTATTAATGCTTCGCTGATTAGAAAGTGTGTATAAATATATAATCATATTCCCTTTACAAATGGTACTTGGAAATAGGTAGCATTATTTTTTTTGTTTTATTATAGATTACAAAACGATAGTGATAATTGGCTCACACACACACACACACACAAAACAAGTGACAGAACAAGGTTCCTGACACACCACTGCCTCAAATTCCTGAGCTGAATAATGGAAAGTTCACAGACTTACAGTGAGGAACAAACAAGTCGGGAGCAGAGGGGCTCCCAGGGTATAGCTGAGGCCGGCTTCCTCCCTTTTTTTCCAAGGCAGCTAAAGAATATCATCATTTCGTGCAAGTACAAGTGATAACTGCCCCCCCCATGGAAGCCTCAGATTACATGAGGAACTTCTGATTGCCATTCCCTCTCTAGATACGTTCACCACACACAAGACCAAAAACTCCACACCGGTGACTGCAAACCCTAGTTTGTGGTAGAAGAGGAACCAGGGGCAAGTTTTTGAATAATACCCAAAGATAGTAGAAACAAGGGCCAGGGGGACTGATGCATGATAGGAAGCTTGCCACAAAGTGAGAGGAAGGGGTACAATTAGGACAAAAGAAGGGACCTCTATAACCATGATAGTGGGAAGTGGTCACTCTGGACAATTACTGAGCACTAAAAGAAGGAAAAGGGTTATGCATGATGCCCTTTCAGTAACAGTAATTGCAAACCACAGGTCTAAAAGGAAAACAAGAGAGTGTTAGAATACTTGCTATACTTGCTAGCTCGGGATTTTTGAATTACTAGTAGGAGATTGTTTTTCTCCTTCCTACAAGACTTTTGCATATGTTTATGCTAGGGATCTCTTGTATAAGCACAAAATGGTCGTCAGGCAATGCAGTTGTGAGTTATTTTACTCTAAACTATCTGCTCCTGGGTTTTCATCATATTTTCCAACTATAAGCCTCAGAACCATTTAGATTAAATCTAATTCCTCATCCTTCCATAGGGGTTCTTACGAGGGACTGGATGGAGCCATGCAAAAGAGCTCACCCTGGCTTTGATATGGGACAACTTTTAGAGTAAGCCCTGCTCTGACCCAAAGTTTAGAGTAAGGTCAGGACAGCTCTGATTTGACCTAACATAAGCAGTGAATTGACTTGAAGTGGAGCAGAGCACTTAATACTGTTGTTGTTGGAGACAAGATCCTGAGGGGGATTGGATATGATCCATCTAGTAAGGGGAATATAGTTTGGATCATACGACATGATCTCCCCAGAAAAGATAACCCTCTGGGTTTTATCCCAGGTGTAAATATGTACCTATTCCTCTTACTGTGTTCATACAAGAAAGCTAGAAATATTATTGAAATGATTGTTTACTAGCTAGAGAGAGAAAAGGGTCTCAATATCCCTGGGAAGCGGGGACGTGACCTCCTGGGAATTTTGCACTGGAAAGAGGAAGCCAGTTTTTATCTCATTGTTCTACTTTTTGGTTATGCACTGCCCCCAGCCTCTGCATAAGATTTATCTCTTCAGTTCGGGGCCAGTGCGTGTGTGTGTGTGGCAGTTGGTGTGGAATGAATTTGGGAGAAGCAAAGCCTTGGATTTTCCAAACCAGTGCTCGTGGTTCTTTGTTCCTTGACCAGAGGGCACAGTTGCCAGCCCTGAATGTGTCCAGGGAGCCTGATGAACCCCAGTACTATTGAACACCTTAAACAGCCCTAACAAGAGAGAGAGAAGAAAAGTGTCTGCCATAGAGGCAGGCTGTGAGGGTGGGGCAGGAGGGCACTCTGGCTAAGAGTAACCAGTAGGTTCTGCTCTTCTTGATCTTCTGAGCCTCGTTTGGGGAGAACCCCTTAGATCCAGAATATAAATTAGAGGGCAGGAATTCCATGAGTTAACGAAAAAGAAGCACATGTGTTCAAGGACAGAGAGCTCCCTTTCAGGTAGTGTTTGCTAAAGGGAGTTGTACATCTGTGGTGGTATTATTGATTATAATGAATAATGATCAGGAAGCTCCTGTAGAAAATACAGCATGTTTTGGCCTCGTGTGTCTCTCTTAAGCTTGTTCCAAAGTATTCCATGGAAACCATCCCTGGTGGGCACTTTGATTATTCCTGTTTCCCTCTAAGGAAGTAGGGGCTGGGCCTGACATGGCCAGGCTTGCACAAGCGGCACTCAGGGACACTGTCAAATGCACTTCTCTTCCGGAAGCAAGATCCTCTCAACAGAGGTCACCTGATAGATGAGATCCACAAAGGCTAGAAAATTCTTCTCAGGAATCTCACAGCCCTGAGATAAGTCTAAGGAGATAGGGAATCACACAAATGGCCCCGGACTCAGTCAGGGTCGGGCATCAGAATCTGAAGTCCTGGATTTACCTGGGAGGAATTGACCTGCCTCTGGGTCAATAATCCAGGGTTGCTTGTGCCAACCCTGGAGAACTCTCTGAGCACGGGATTTGGACATTTAGCTCTTCTCAAATGTTGTGGAGGAAAAACAAAACTTTGCTCACTGTTCCATCGTTGGCCGAGTGCTTGTTCTTTGAGTCATTTCAAGTCTAAAGTAAGACGACGAGGCTCTTGGCAATTCAGTCCAAGGCTTTAAACAATCAAAAGTCTTCATGTCTGAGAGGCAACCCTGCTCACCTTTGCGTGGTGCGAAAGCCCTACTGGTCTGCTTACTTAGGATAGTATAATATGGTGCTCTTTTCTACCTTCTGTTGGATTGATAAATATTATTAAACTGGCTTCAAAGTCCCTGGAATACAAACAGGGGGAACTCCTCCTTCCTTCAGAATATGTTGTGGGTGGCCCTTGAATTCAGGTTGGGTGAGTAAGGAAACCCCAGCCCAAACTCAGGACAACTTTGACACCTCTCCGACACAGTGGGAGGAGGAAGCCTTGTGCCAAAGCCAGTTTCTGATCCTGAGTTTCCCCAGACACTTGGGAGCATGGTGCAGTTTAATAGACAGAACAGTCATTTGTAATCAACTTTGCCCACCAAGATGCTCTTTGTTTAATACGCAAGTGTTACAGCCCTGGCAGGAACCCAAGACAGTATTCTCCTTTGCAATTCACTGGCACACCATTATTCCAGAAATTTCGAGATGGCTTCTTTTTCAATGGTGCCAAAGTGTATCAAGTTCTAAAACCTTTCTATATGGTTTAATCTTAAGGTTATATTAATATAATCTTAATATAAGGTTTTCATCTTAATATAAGATTTCATCCTAATATTTTAAAATATTTTAAATAGTGATATGGATGCTGAAGACTTCCTCTATAGTTTTTGGTTATTGCATATTTTGCCAAATGTTAGTTCTGACCCAAACAACCATCCTCTTCATCAGTTTCAGAAAAATAAGTATTACTACCTGATTTCCTTTTTTTAAAGAAAAATTACTAAGCACCAGCCCAGAGAATGAAGCACTAACAACCAGGCCTGAGAGAAAGAAGAACCACCAACCTCTCACCCAGAGAGAAGCGAGGTGTGAGAGCAGGTCAGACAGGTGCCTCACACTGACCCAGTGGGACACACTCTAGTCCCTTTGGTGTGCCGTATCCCTGATGACGTTTGGCTGAGAATTGGTGACTGCCTCGTGAAGTTGCCTTTTGCTGTCCCAGTAATCTATGTTCTCTGCCATCCCCTGCAGGGCAAACATAACGGAGACACAAGGTCACTTCTGGTCTTGCTGTAAAAATCAGAAGGTGAAAGAAACCTTAAATAGGCAACATTCAGATTCTACCTCTAAGTGTCCAGATTCAGGAAATAGCCTTGACTTGACGCAGACTAGTCAGAGCCCTGGAGAAATCGGGTGAGCCTCCAGGGCACAGGAAGAGACAAGCAAATACAGAGGTAGAGAAGCAACAGGGTTCTTAGGCTGTTGTTTATCCAGGAAGTTGTGTATAGGTCCTTCAAATCTGAATGAGACATGAAATTTGCCTATAAATGGATGGTTATGGAGAAAACCATGCTGAGTGAAATTAGTCAGAAGAACAGACATAGAATGACTGTATTCATTTGTGGAATATAAAAAAGAGATAGCATGAGTCTAATATCCGAGGCCAGGGAAAACAGAGTCCAGGAGGACTGGTCAGCGGTAGGAGTCTATCACAAGTGTGCAGGCAGTAGAGTGTAGGTAAGATAGAGAAGGGACCAGATTGATTATAGTAGTTGGAAATAGTAACCCTAGACTAGAACTGAGTATTGAAAGTAGGTAAAGGGAAAAACATGTCATTATTGAAAACCATAAGGTGCAAAAGGAGAGAGACAGAGAGGGGGAGAGACTGAGACATCAGTGCTGGGAAATGTGCACTGGTGGAGGGATGGGTGCTGGAACTCTGTATGACTGAAACTCAATCATAATCAGCTTTGTAATGGTCTATCGCATGGTGATTCAATAAAAAAGGAAAGGAAAGAAAGGAAAAAAGCAGTGGATGGGGCTGAGTACTTGGCCTGCATAACCCCAACCCGAATTCCATCCCTGGAATGCAGCACATGCACCCCTAGCACCACCCACTGTGATCCTGGAGTACACTGGGGGTCGTCTCTGAAGACCCCCCCAGCACCTCAAGTCTTGCGAAGCAGCAGTCTCAGGCTCTTACAGTGACCGGCCAGCCTGGAAGTGTGACTAAGAGTGACACTTTGCTGGCCGCAATTTCAAGCCAGCTACATGTCTCCTGACTGTCGCATCCCGGCCCTCTGTCCACACTCATTGTACTGATGGAGAGGGACCAGCACACAGGTGAACAACCTGGTGGGGGTCCTTAGATGTGCTGCTCCCTTCTCCTAGCCTGTGCCATCCCCACAGCAGGGGGCACTTTAAGCCCTAGAAACAAACCCTCGGAACCTCCCCACAGCCCAACAGGAGAGCAGGGAGGCGGGGAGTCTTAGAGGCATAAATGCCAGCACAGGGCAGCCAGGATGAAAGGGGAGAAGGGAAACAAAAGGGCCAAGTTGGGCTCCCCGCCTGCAGCTCTATTTTTTAGATTTTAGTTACTCATTAAGGAGTTGGTATCCAGGGAGCAGGGTTGGTCTGCCCTTGGGTGGGACTTGTTCCAGCCTGGTGGCGGGGAACGGGGGTGAACGTGCCAGGGTGGGGGCATGCATGCCCCAGGAGCCCGGGGGGGCTCCTCTCCCAGATGGGATTTCAGGTACCCAGTGTCCTCCTGCAAACACCAGTTATCTGATCTTCAGCGGCGGCACCGAGCTGCCACTTCTTAGACATAATAAATCACTTGCAATTGGTTTTGACTGGGGCACTGGAGTCAAGCTGCATTTTCTTCTTCCCCTTTTGGAATTGAAGTTCCCAGAACAAAGCCTTTACCAGCTGCTTGCAATGAAACAAGGGGCACCACCAACACATGACGAGGGGCTGGAATTGCAGAGTTGTTCCAATGCGAGGCTGGCTGCCTCCTGCCCTCTCCGGTACTTATAGAGACACTCTACCTACACAGCCGGTGACTCTCTGAAGGGCTTCAGACCTGGTTGTCACTGACTCCCGGAATACTAGGTCAGCCCTTCTGTTACCCTCAATACAGATGGAAGCTCTAGCTGGTGGGGATTTACATTTTTAGCAGAACTAAATTAACAAAACCAAAGGCACAGTATCTCTGTGCACTCTTGGGCCCTTAATTCCCCTCATCCTTCTCAGCTCTGACTAGACCGTGAAGGTTGACTGGACAGCATCTGTTGAGTGGCCAGGGCCGAGAACTGATTCTTCCCCAGGCAGCACCCACGGTGCTCAGAGGTCTTCAGAGCACCAGGGACCAGGACCACTGCAGGGCCCCTAGGGGTCTCAGGAGCTGGAGGACCTGCTTGCTTTTAGCAGGGCAGCTGTAGCTGGTCAAACTACTCAGGGCATGAAATATCTCTGTCCTTTCCAACCACGGGGCCAAGACCCATGCTTTCTAAAAGCTGCTGACATCTGGAGTTCTACAGTATCAAGTAATGGAATAGAAACACTGGTCAAAGTGTAGATTCACGCTGCTCTGGCGTGCTTGGTGGCTGCGCATGCGTCTACTGTAGAGAGTAAGGCAGGCATGTTAAAGGGCAGCTCCAGGGGCAGGCCTGCTGGGGACATTGTGTGATGGGCATCTGCCCCGGGGGATCCCTAGTGCACCCATGGTTGAGGCCCAGAGTGACTCTGAGATCAGAGCACGGGCAGCAACCCTGCCGTGCTCCTGCATGTAGGAGGGTGATCATAATGAGACTCATTCTATGAAAAGCACTGCCATATTGAAAGGAAATTTTACTCAGGAGGTGAGGCGAAGGGGTGAAGACACCCTGAAGAGCTGGTGTGAGTGAGACTCAAGCACACAGAAATCCTCAACTTGTGCTGTGCCTCCTGGGTTCTGAGTCGGTATCCCTCACAGAGCTGGGCTGATCCCCACAGAGGCCAGGCCTGGACACTTCTCACAAGCAACAGCAGGGTTCAGGCTCCGTCAGGCGGCCATGCAGCCCCAGTGTCTGGGGCAACAAGCTTCAGAGCCAGAAGGGAGTTCCAAGACACTGCGTCTGCTCTTTCCCTCTCAGATAGCTGGAGTTCGTTTGTCTTCCTTCCCGGGCCAGATCTTTAGGTCTTCAGACAGTTGACCAAGCTCTGAATTTCCTAGACTGCACTAGAAGCATGTGAGTGTTTCTCTTGATCTGAATTTCAAATTCATCCTCTGCAACTCAGTTGTTCCAGAAACAAAGATGTCACTTGGTACCTTATAAGGAAACTCTAAGAATTAAATTGGACTTAGTCATGAATCCCAGATTCTACGAAGATTTCAGCGGCTGTGTTCTTTTGTCCACCTTTTCATTCCCTATTTAACTTAGCACTTATAATCATTCCTTGGGCACTTGTAACTATGTGCCAAAAATCATTGGCTCAAAACATAGAAATATGACTATCCCACAGTTCTCTTGCCTAAAAGTTCCAAGTGAGGGTGTTCCCAGGGCATACTCTCTTTGAAGACAGGAAATAATCCTGCCTTGCTCCATCCAGCTTCTGGTGTGGCAAACTCTGTCGTTCTTGGAATTCTATATGCTGTATTTGATTTATGTGGCCTCCTTGGCATTCTGTGACTGCCCTTAACCAATCCTTGGCATTCTTTGTCTTGCAAGCATTTTCCTTTAATCTCTGCTTCCATCTTTACTTGCCTTCTTCCTTATGTGCGTCCCTGTGTTACCACCTCTTTTTTAAAAGGATTCCAGTCATAGGATTTGGAACCCAGCCTAGTTCAATAGATCTCATCTTATCTGCACTAACTCTATCTGCAAATACCCTATTTTCAAGCCAGACTACACCCTGAAGGTCCCAAGAAATGTGCTTAATGAGGACTCTTCAACCCACGAGAGCACCCTGTCTTTCAGCAGTTTTAGGAAGAGCATGACTTTGCTCTTCCTTAAAATTTTCCAAACAAGTATATCTTAGAAATATACTATCAAAGCAATACTTTGATACCATCAATGTTGTAAATATCTACTAAAGTGCCTATGTTTTATTGGTGCATAACTTATGAACACACAGCTTTCATCATTATCAAGGCGATGACCTACTGTTGTCTATTTAATTGGACAGAATGTCTTTTCGCACCTGTCTGAAGTCCATCTGGCTCGTGGACAGGTTTCCACAGAGTGTGAATGTCATTATCAGGTTACAGATCTGCAGGAAAGTTTTGAGGTAATCCAAATCCTTTGATCTGTGATATGCTATAATCACTTTAAAAAGAGGCCTGTATTCAACTGAATTCTAGGAATGAAAAAAAATCAAGTTTGTCATTATCTGCTGAAATATGATTCTCCTTAAAATTCAGATTTAGTTACTGTTTCAGCAAGCAAGCAAGATTTAGTGTTCATCTTTATGAAATTAGAAAATTCCTACATTTAATATCAGAGTGATAGAATCTTAAGAACAAAAGGATTGTGGAGATATTGGTGTCAATCCTCTAATAGCTGGGAGAGTTCAATAGTGGCATTCTCCATGTGACACAGCTAATTAATTGCAAAAGTCACATTATATTCCATCTCCATTATGAGTTCCTTTTTGAATGCCAATATTATGTCAGCAGGCTGACGTTTTAGTGTCTGATTAGTGTCACTGTCTAGAATACTCTTTTCCGCCCCATGCTGCGGGTATATTGGCCATACATCTTGCCTTTCTATGGTGCCAAATTCTAGTTTCTTAACAGATACACTTGAAGGTAGATTTCCCAAAACCATTTGGAGCCCTCTCTCTGTTCCTGTACAGCCAACACGCACATACATGACTACTGTTTCACAAGAAGATGACAACACTAACCTATCGCTTCACATTTTTAGAATGTATATATGCAGTTCTGATATTTGCTGGAAAAAACAAGTCAAAAAACTCTAGAACAATACTTGAAAGATTCATAGTCAAAAGATAAACTAGCCATTAAGCAGCCTATATTGAAGCCATAAACATTTATACCAACAAAGACATGAAGCATCAAAAGGCTTCATGTTTAAGTTGAGCTGGGCCTTCAGGAGAAGACGATGGAGAGCTGATAGTTCTTTTTTTCTGTCTTTGTCTGTCTTTTTTTTAAATTTTTTAAAATTTAAAAATTTTTTATTTTTACAATTACAAAGATATACAATTAAAAAGTTCATATTTTGGTTTGGTCATACAGTGTTCCAGCACCCATCCGCCACCAGTGCCCATCTCCTACCACCAATGTTCCTGGTTCCCTCCCCCCCCCCCCAGCCCTCCTCCATGGCAGGTTCTTTATTTCTTTCCATTTCTCTCTCTTTCTCTTTTCCTTCCCCTCCAGACTATGGATTACAGAACATATATTAAAGGGTTGTCATGTGTATCTTTTGCCTCTATGTAATGCTCAGTTCTAGGTTGGCATTAGTACCCTCGACAATTGTTAGCACACTGTTCCATTTTCTGTCTTACCTAGCCTCTGACTCCCACACGTTTGTGATAATTTCCACCTTTGACAAGACCTCCTGATATATGCTTCACTTGACCTTGGATATTGGTATCATAATATGTACATATATATTTATGTTATGCAAATAAATGCAGTCATTCTCTATCTGTCTCTCTCCTTCTGGCTAATTTCGAGAGCTGATAGTTCTTGAATGGATGCAAAGAAACGTTACATTATCAGCACACTGAGAGCGTGGAAGCCTTAGCCTGCCCAGGGCTCGGTTATCCACTCTTCCAAACGGTTTTTGTTGGCATTTTCTTTTCTTTTCTTTTTTTTTTTTTTTTTGCTTTTTGGGTCACCCCGGCAATGCTCAGGGGTTTCTCCTGGCTCTGCACTCAGGAATTACTCCTGGCGGTGCTCGGGGACCATATGGGATGCTGGGGATCGAACCTCGGCCGGCATGGGCCGGCCCTCATAACAAGCAAACGCCCCTACCCGCTGGGCTATCCCTCAGGCCCAGCATTTTCTTTTCTTATATGCAGTCTTGCCTAGCCACAGAAGAAGCAAAGCAGAAAGTGTCTGCTATCAAATGAGAAGGCTCATTGGCGCATAGCACTTAGTTTTCTTCAAAGATCCTGCTCTTCCTCTTCAACAAGTGGTGTTGGGAAAACTGGGCAGCGACATTTAAAAAAATGAATTTGGACCTGTGTCTAACACCATGCACAAAAATCAGATCAAAATGGATTAAAGATCTCAATATCAGACTTGAATCAATAAAGTACATTGAAGAAAATATAGGAAAACCCCCTCCACGACATTGAAGCTAAAGGCATCTTCAAAGGTGAAACATCACTAACAAAGCAACTAGAAGAAAACATAAACATATGGGACTACATGAAACTAAAAAGCTTCTGCACCTCAAAAGAAACAGTGACTAAGGGGCCGGGAGCGATAGCCCAGCCGGGAGGGCATTTGCCTTGCACGCCGGCCTGTGCCGGCCCGGGTTCGAATCCCGGCATCCCATATGGTCCCCGAGTACCGCCAGGAGTAATTCCTGAGTGCAGAGCCAGGAGTAACCCCTGAGCATGCCGGCGGTGTGACCCAAAAAGCAAAAAAAAAAAAAAAAGAAACAGTGACTAAGATACAAAAGCAGTCCACAGAATGGGAAAGAATATTCACCCAATACCCATCTGATAAGGGGTTAATATCCAGGATATATCAGGCACTGGTAGAACTTTACAAGAAGAAAACAAACAACCCCATCAAAAAATGGGGAGAAGAAATGAACAGAAACTTCAGCAAGGGAAGAAATTCGAATGGCCAAAAAACATATGAAAAAATGCTCATCATCACTAATCATCAGAGAGATGCAAATCAAAACAACAATGAGATACCACTTTACACCACAGAGACTGGCACATATTCAAAAGAGCAAGAACAACAAGTGCTGGCGTGGATGTGGGGGAAAGGGGACACTCATCCATTGTTGGTGGGAATGCCGGCTGGTACAGCCTTTCTGGGAAAACAATATGGACATTCCTCCAAAGACTAGAAATTGAACTTCCATTTGACCTAGCCATACCACTCCTGGGAATCTACTCTGGGAAACCAAAAATATGCAGCAGAAACACCATCCCTACTTTTATGTTCATAGCAGCATTATTCACAATAGCCAGAACCTGGAAGCAACCAGAGTGCCCGAAAATCGATGACTGGATAAAGAAGCTTTGGTACATCTACACAATGGAATACTATGCAGCTGTTAGGAAAAATGAAGTTATAAAATTTGCCTATAAATGGATGGACATGGAGAAGATTATGTTGAGTGAAATTAGCCAGGAGAGAGACAGATACAGAATGACTGCATTTATCTGCGTAACATAAATATATATGTACATATTATGATACCAATATCCAAGGTCAAGTGAAACATATATCAGGAGGTCTTGTCAAAGGTGGAAATTATCACAAACGTATGTGAGTCAGAGGCTAGGTAAGACAGAAAATGGAACAGTGTGCTAACAATTGTCGAGGGTACTAATGCCAACCTAGAACTGAGCATTAAATAGGGGGCAAAAGGATACACATGACAACCCTTTAATGTATGTTCTGTAATCCATAGTCTGGAGGGGAAGGAAAAGAGAAAGAGAGAGAAATGGAAAGAAATAAAGAACCTGCCATGGAGGAGGGCTGGGGGGGGGGGGGAGGGAACCAGGGACATTGGTGGTGGGAGATGGGCACTGGTGGCGGGATGGGTGCTGGAACACTGTATGACCAAAACCCAAATATGAACTTTTTAATTGTATATCTTTGTAATTGTAAAAATAAAAAATAAATAAAAACAAAGATCCTGCTCTTCTGGTATCCAGACAGGAAGGACAGACGCCATAACTTGTATGTTGCTGGAGGGAGAGCTGCAGAGAGCATCTGTGCAGAGGAAACATGGGGATCAGTACAGAGTCACAGGCAAGCGAGTAATTATAGTTGGACCCTGGTCACTTTGGCAGGTGATGACTTAGGCCTGAATTTCCATACACTTCCTCCAGGCCTGTTTCAATGGATAGAGACCTGGATCCCAAAGAGGCATTTCGGAGCCAGGAATAAGATGTGGTGACATGAGTGAAAGCATTTTTTGTTTCTATATTATGTTAGTCTTTTGCTTCTGCTGCATAACAAATGATCACAAAGTTCATAACAGCATGAGCGTGTTATGCTTTGCACTTTCCCAGGGGCTTCTGGAAAATCTACCTACAGTCTTGTAAGGGGAAGATTAATTCCAAGCTTGTGTCAGCATTTGAAAAATTCTCCTATCCTCAGCAGGGTATTGAGTATGAAGAGAAACGTTTTCATCCTCCTTCAAATGCATTAGATAACTTAAAAGCTAAATTCGAGAGGTCTTCTGATTGACATAATGCCAGAAGTTCACAGTACCTCTGATGAACCCATTAAAAAGTGGGAAGGGGGCCAGAGTGATAGTACAGCAGGGAGGGCATTTGCCTTGCATATGGATGACTGGGTTTGATCTCTGGCACCCCTTTTGGTCCCTAAGCACTGCCAGGATTAATTTCTGAAGGCAGAGCTAGGAGTAACCCTGAACATCTCTGGATGTGACCCAAAAAAGACAAAATAAATAAAATGTGGAAGAGGATAGAGCTCAGGTCAAGCATTCTAAACAGACACACCTGTACACACCTGCACCCCTCCCCCTCCACACACACACCAGCAACAGGCCACAGAAGGATGCAAGGAAACAGAAGGTGATACTTGCACTTGTTGCCTTGCTTATGGTGATCACGTCCTGGATATGTACAAACGCATCAAATTGCACACACATCAAAGAACAGGTGTATGGTTTTGTATTTATATCATTACGTCCTATCCTCTTATTCTGGAGTCAGTTAGCTTCAGCTCTCAACTGCTTTTGTATTTAGGACTAAAAAAATTCTGGTCTATGCTTTCATGTCACTTGCCGCAGTGACACCTTAATACACTCCAAGCCTGCCTTCTGGAGGAGCTAGAAGCCAGGCTGACTTCCACATGCCTTTAGACCATGTTTCTATTGATATTCCATGTCAACTTGAGTAAGAAGAAACCATTTAAGGCCATAACAGGATCAACTGAAGCCTTATGAAAACCTCTTTGTCACTTTGATGATTTATGAAGACAAACAGAAATGTGCTTCGAGGCGCTGCAGCCTTCGGATCAACACAGGCTGGTAAACTCCAGTCCAGAGCGTCTGCGTTCAAACCCTGCCCCACCTCAAATTGATCTGCGCCACCTAAAGCCCCTTAAACTCACAGGCTGGGCTCAGCCTATTCTGAATGTCACAGGTATGCTTTGTTCTTGTGCTTTTAAAAATTTTATTGATTGAGGTTCTGTGAGTTACAATACGATTAATAATGATTTCTCATGCATATGACTCCAGTGCCACACCCATCATCAGTGTACCCGCCCTCCTCCCCCAAGAGCCCTAGGCTTCTCCCTTTCAATTCCCTTCCTCAACTCAATTATGTGACTTAGTTTCCCCATTATTTTGCCTTTGAACCTTTGTTGCTACCTTGTCAGGTAACTATGTCCCGCAGGTGAGCAAAATCATTCTTGGTCTATCCCTTCCCTCTGAGACTTCACTCAGAATATTTTAGTTCCACCCAGGTTGCAGCAAGTTACTTAGTTTTGATCTTTCTTAAAATTGCATAGTATTCCACTGTGTGTGTGTGTGTGTGTGACAACTTGGTCCATTCATCTGTAGGTGTGCATTTGGGTTTCCATAACTCATTTATTGTGAGGTTAAATACTTAAAGAGTGAGAGTTCAGAGCCAGGAGTAACCCCTGAGCATTGCTGGGTATGACCCCCAAAAAAAAAAAAAAACGAGACTTAAACAGTGAAAGCTATAAATCACTGTTAAGAGAAATAGAAGAAGACAACAGGAAATGGAAAGACATTTTCTGTTCATGGACTGGATGAATCAACATAGTTAAAATGACCATACTGACTCAAGTTGTATAAATAGTCAGTGCATACCTGTTAAAATTCCTACTGTTTTTCACACAGCAGAAACACCATCTGCACTTCTATGTTCATAGCAGCGCTATTCACAATAGCCAGAATCTGGAAACAACCAGAGTTCCCAGGAACAGATGACTGGATAAAGAAACTGTGTGCATCTACACAATGGAATACTATGCAGCTGTTAGGAAAAACAAAGTTATGAAATTTGCCTGTAAATGGATGGACATGGAGAAGATCATCCTGAGCGAAATTAGCCTGAGGAAAAAGGACAGATATAGAATGATCCCATTTATTTGTGGGATAAAAACAAAAAACAACAGTATGACACCAATTTCCAAGGCTAAACAAAACATGGATCAGGAGGTCTTGTCAGTGGGTGGATTCTACTGAAAGTGTGCGGGAGTCAGAGGTTAGGTAAGACAGAGAAGGAACCAGTGTGCTAATAATCACTGGAAATGATAAAACCATCCTAGAACTGAGCATTGAATGTAGGCAAAGGGATATACATGATAACCTCTAATTGTACGAATTGCAAGCCACAATGTGTAAGAAAAGAGAGAGAGAGAGAAAGAGAGAGAGAAGAGGTAAAGTGCCTGCCATAGAGGCAGGCTGGGAGGGGGAAGGGAATCGGGGACGTTGGTAATGGGGAATAGGCACTGGTGGAGGGATGGGTGCTGGAATACTGTATGATGAAACCCAAACATGAACATCTTTGCAATTGTATATCTCACAGTGGTATAATAAAAAAATTTTTAAAAATAAATAAAAATAAAATTCCTATTTTTTTTTTCAAATTTGAGGGGCAAACTTTACTACTATTGCTTTGATAGTTGGTAAGGTAAAAAAAGTGAGTTGAAAAGATCAGTCTAGCTGAGGGGAAGCTGGTGTTTCTCTTGGTCTGCAGTTTAACTGGTCTCTCCTGGCCTCTGCTTACCTGACCAGGGCAACTGGATGGAGATGGATTCCTATAATACGCTATTTCATGGCACAGGGATGATTTGGCTTCTTTTGGGTCAATTGGTCACAGAGGGAGAAAGACATATTTTACTGTCTTCCCTGAAGTCAAACTAAGCATTTTCAGGAGGTCGGGAAACCAGAACTAAGGGTCTACGGAAGAAGAAAAGTAAGGTAACATCTCCCATACTGGGAAGTACCTAATGGGCTCTCTTTCAGAGGCTGCAGCAGAGGCACCGCTCTGCCCCCAAAGGGCAAACACAGACGCTGTGTTAAGATGACTTAGGGGCGTCTGAGTGAACCAGAGGAAGAGGAGGCTCCACAGGGAAGGAGTTGTCCCTCTGCTGTCTTCCCCCGTCTTAGTCCCTGTCTCAGAGGGGATTGCTAGCTCAAAGCTTCTGATGTTGGGAATCTTGCACTTAAATGAGTCTTCCATGGGAGACAAAAACCAAAGAAATATATGATTCATTGCTCTGGAGGCTGTAAGTTCAAGATCAGGGCTCTGAGTTCATTGATCCAAGATGAAATTGCCTTTGTTATAATCTACCGACAGGCTGGTGAGCAGGCTCCGAGGGGAAAGGGATGAAGTCATCCTAATTCACAAACCCATGTTATGACCCGTGATCCAGCCGTTTGTTCCCACTTAACTCAAACAAAAGTCTTGTTCATTCCTTTCTTGTTTGAGTATTTTAAGGATAGGATAATTAGCAGCAGCTCAGTTCAGCCAAAGGCCGTCTCTGGAGGGGTGTTTGGCTGCACACAATGGGGATAATCCAGATGGAAAATAGCATCAGCAGTGAGCAACAACTCTCTCAAGTACCTAATTCCTCTCGGGCCTCAGAGATGGTTGCTCTGTTTCATGCTTAACGATACCTGTGAATATACATATGCTTTCTGGTTAGACAAGCTACAGAGTTGTGGTATTCTGGTTTCAACTGTCTAGCTCTTGAATCATATCCATAAAGTCTACTAATTTATTATGTTCAATTTTTCCACATCTGCTCAGAAAAAGAAGCTTATACAAAGCTTTCTCAAAAACAAATCCCTTTGCATTTAAGGGACTTAAGTATTCTGCCTTCAACTCAAATCCCTGTGAGAGAACAGTGGTATATCTTTCCAGTTGGAATCAAGGCCCCTTGAGCCTATTATTGACATGAAAGCTACTAAGTCTCAAGGAGTGGTAGTCCCAGACTTCAGTGGATCCAGGTCCCAGGACTCCTCGGGAATCAGTTCAGCACAGTCGCGACCATGCATCTGACTGTTTGCCTCACAGCTCTTGGGGAGAGGGCATGTGGCACTGCCATCTAAAATGGTTCAACTGGGCGGGCGGGAAGGGGTGTGGGTACATTGGTGGTGGAAATGGGGCACTGGTGGAGGGATGGGTGCTGGAATACTTTATTACCAAGAGCCAATTATGAACACCTTTGAAATTGTATGTCTCACGGTGGTATAATAAAAAATTAAAAATAAAATGGTTCAACTGAAACATCAAAGCAGGTTTTTGTAAAAGATGAATCATCCTCACAGCTAGTCCTGCTGCAGCTTAAAGCCTGCAGCCATCAGCGCTCCTCTGCAGGGTGTCACACTACCTACAGAGACCCCTCCCCCACTGCACTCCAAGATGGGCTTGGAACTGTCATTCTGTTGGGCACAACGTTTCAGCCATGTCCTCAGCCTGGACTGTGCCCCCGGCCCTGCCCCTCAGCCATCTCTTCTGCCTTCCCCAAGCTCAGAGACCAGGTCAAAGCAGTCACTCCCCAGTCTCTGGAAACCCTCCCGCCTGCTCACATGTCTGTGCCTCACTCCTGGCTCTGGAAAGCTTCTTGCTGATCTGTCCCTCCAGCAAACAGAGAATTCTCAGACACAGGACAGGGTGAGGTAACGCCTGCGCACCTGTAGCTCCAGATAAAATCTCTAGGGCAGGGAGAGAATTCATTAGTGTCAAACAGATGATGATCCGAATGGCATCCCTGGAAGCAAATGTTGGAGTCCATGCCCTGGTCAGACTGCCAGAGCCTCTGCATCTTGCCTGGAGCTGTCTCCTGCAGGTCCCATTGTAGACAGGGGGAAGGAAAACAGTTTGGATCTATGACTCTCTGTGGCGGAATATTCTTACCTTGAATTCTATTAGCTGGTTAAAATATTTCCTCTCATACTACCACAGATCCCCCTATGACACTGGACAACTCTACCAGAATCTGCCTGGCTATGTTGGATCCTCCTTTAAATAAAATAGCCATAATTAAAATGGAGAGAAATACTGTTTACCTCCTGGCAAGCAAGCATGGATACTCAAGGCTAGTACCCAAAACATCGCTGAAGTAAATATAAGGATCTCATGGAAGTTTGGAGAAATGTATCTCTGGCTCTAGAACATTCATGGTACAGATACACGTCTTTTGCATTAATCCTGAGATACATTTTATCTCAGATGCTGTTCCCCATTTCTACAAAGTACCTTCAGGAAAGCTCGGGAGGCAGATCTTGGCTAGGGCAAATTAGCATTTGAATGGCCTGAGCCAGGTGAGCTCACTAGGTTTTTGAACTGGAAGTGATAGAATTGGCCCCAAGTGAGACCCATCCTTGTGGGCCTGGTCAGGGGCTAAAGAGATATATAAGAAGAAGCTTCTTTCCTTTCTCGCTCTTGGACTATTTGGATTTCTTTCCACCTGCTTGCTGTTTGGGTCAGCTCTCTAGCCTAAGCACATGGTTCAGGGTGCAGTGCCCATGTTGGCTGAGAATCCAAAACAACCATATGGCCTAGGTCCTGCGAGGAATTGAAAGTTTGGGTTTTTCTTTCCTTGAATTGTACTTCCAGAACTTGTGTGAGTAAAAGCCTTTGGAACTTTGCTGGATTTGTGAGTATCAGCCGGCTGCCAGTCCTGCTCCCTGATACTGCCAGGAAATTCAGCCCCAGAAGCAGAGGCAGAGGATCCCTACAACCATCATGACAATTGCATGGCAGGAATGAGGAGTAGATCCAGATCGTCTACGCTTGACAAACAAAGCATTTCTCATGCAAGAGAGTCGCCTTTCATGTCTCCCTGTGTGAAGTCAAGGAAAAGAAGAAGCTTTCAGGGTCTGAGGGCAGCAAAGTTCTCTTGGTTGGCATGTGGGCCATGAGTGTACATGGCTGCCAACGTGTGAACAGAGAAACTATCAGAAACAGGAAGACAGGCAACTTGGAGAAAGATTAAGGGAATCCCATGTAATACTAAAGAGGCCCCATGTAGTAGATCAAGGAGAATCCCTATAATAGATCAAGGAGGGCCATGTTATAGATCAAGAATACCCTATGTAATAGATCAAGGAGGCTCCATGCAGTAGATGAAGGCAATACCATGTAATGGATCAAGGAGATCATATATAGTATTTTGCGGGAACTTCTATGCACATATGTCAATGTCTTGTATTTTGCGGTCTCCCAAGCTACCATAGCCTGTATGGTTGTTCCTTCTAATTATAAAATTTTCATATAAATAGCACTTGGCTGGCAGTTCAATTTGCTCTACAATGCTCCAATTTTTAACATGACTGTAGGAGTTTGGTACAAAAATAACAGTTAAAATATTTGGGTGAAAAAATCAAAGGAACAAGTCAACATTAAAATATGGATAGGTGTTTTCCTCTGTCAGAAGATAATCTTCAGAAAAGTAGAAGATGATGTAAGAGGGTATCATTTTGTTCTGGTGTCACTCATAGGAGTTCTCGTCTTAATACATTAATTCAGTATCTCTTAGCTTTTTCCCAACTGTGATCCCTTTCAAACTTGTTTCCTTCCTAAGTCTATCACCCATCCCTGCTAGCTGGACACTAGTCTCAAGCTGCAGCCTCCTTTATGTGATTCTCACCTGTTACCCCCTTAGAATGCGCTGGGAGGGGGCGATGGCCCTTGCTTGATAAATGGGACTCTAGTGACTCGCTGGGAAGACCTGAGCTAGTATCTAATCAATGAACACCGCCCTGGAGCTGTACCAAAACCAACACAGGGACAGCAAACAATCTCTCCCAGGAAACCGGAAACCACAGATAAACCCCATGCACAGTTTGTTAAAAACAAAAGCTCAAGTTCTGTTTGTGTTTGTGGTTTTTTAGGACAGTACCTAGCAGTGCTAAGGACTTACTCACAACTTTGTGCTCAGAGATCACCTCAAACAGTGCTCAGGGGACCATAGGTAGTGCTAGGGAGTGAATTGGGGTTGACCCCATGTAAGGAAATTGTTTTAATCCCTGTAATATCTCTCTGACCCCATGGTATTTTCATTTTAACTCTCAGATTTTTATTTTCTCTCCACAGTCTGCTGAGACCAGTGCAAATATTTCTATTTCCTTGCACAGAGGAATAAAATGGAAATGGAAAATTTTAAAACCAGACTTGATACATTCTCCAAAAAAATAAGTCCTTAAACTGGCTTGACCATGCCCTACCCTGTCTGATTTTCACCCAGTCTACCCTCATTGCTGCAAATAGTCTTTAACTTTCCTTTCAAATTGTAAAATATTTCAGGCCTACAGTTAAATACTCAAGATAATTAGTGTTAGGGTTCTCTGTGGGACCCCAACAATATTGCAGTTCAAGTTCCCTGATCACCCTCAGGGACTGATGACCTATAAACAAAATCCACAAGTCTGGCACAAATACAAAAGGTTTTTTATTTCTCACCAACAGTCAAACACACTCTGCTGTACAACCCTGGGCAACCAGTTCCTGCAAACCCAGAGCTGCTGATCAGATGCCCTGACCATGTGCTCCCATCAAGTCACACACACACACACACACACACACACACACACACACACACACACACACACACACACACGGCACTGGTCTCTTGACCAAGCAAGCTCCTATGTCTCTCAGCCGGCCAAGCAAAGCACCTCAGACTTTCCTCCCAGGCAGGGCAGTGTTGCCAAAGACCAAAACCAGCTTTTAGAGGCAGATTCCAGGTGGGCCACACCTCTGGCTCAGGCAAATGTCAGGCTTAGCCCCTTCCTCCCAGATCAGCTTTTATGCAAACACCATTGAGGGGGCTGGTATAAAGAATTACACTCGAGATAAAATATTTAGGGATGCATTTTCATGGGGGAAATCACATATAACTCAGACTATGAACTGTATGCATGCTAGATGGCGATCTCCATCCCAAGGTCTTTTGCTCGTCCACTCTGCTCCAGGGTCATTTCTAAGTGCTCTGCTCTCTGTGTGCCAGAAGGCCTTATCAGCTTATTTTAGAATAAGTTAGAATGACCTTTTCTTTGATGTTTTGTAGAGCTAAGTTCCTAAAGCTGCTCCCAACATAGCCAGGGTGGACTCCTGGTATTAACCCAGTCCCACGCCAAGGACCCATAGGGAATAATAGGAGGAAATATGTCCAATCTAAATTGTTTTGGGGTCAATAGTAGAAATTACGACGAGATTCCAGGAGCCATTAGAATCAAAAGGTGTCATCTGTACTTGCCTCTATGTTCCTTTTGTGTTTACACAGAGAGATCTCTTTAGCAAAAGGTTCTGGCCTGAAGACATGGAAATGGCTTAAGCAGCAGAGATCCAGAGCTGACTAGGCTGTGGGTCACCCAACAAATTAGGGCTTCTTTTCTTGAAGATTAGTGTTAGGTTTCTATAATTCTTTAAGTTTATTCATCATTGTGTGTTTTCATTTGTTTGGTTTGGTTTTATTTTTGTGTCCACACCCATAAATGCCCAGAGGTTCCCAGGAACCTTCCAGGTCTGCACTCAGGAAATACTCCTGGCCAGGGGGACCACATATGATGCTGGGGATTGAAGCCGAGTTGGCAGCAAGCCTGGCACACTGTACCATCTCCCTGCTGTTCTCTCTCTCCAGTCCCTAGTACTGGATTGTAAGGTACAGGCATACTTGGCATCACCCCTGACGCCAGAATTCTAGGGCCATTCACCACCACAAGACGCTCTACCCTCTCCTCTGTCGGCCCTTCCTCTTCCCTTCACCAACTACCATAGTCTTCACCAAATTTAATAGTTAATTTCACTGGTTTCTTTTGCCTGCTTGTTTTACATTAGATATTTTGATCCACAGAGGTGTGAAACTATTCAGCAATTGTATTTCACTTCTTATTTCACTTAACATAATCTCAAATATGATTTTAACTTTTGAAATGGAATTTACTTAAAATAAGTACCAAAGATGCATTAAAAACAATCGTATTCCTTCTTATGTATGATGTTTTCTTTACTGTTCTGATTTTGAGATATGTTATTTAAAACATGATATAATTACCTACATACATACATAAAACATGAGTATGATTATTTCAATTATACCCGTTATGTACTTGATATATATATATACATATACATTTATACACATATGTGCTTGCCTATGCAATTTACTTTATTTATATATTCCATATATAAAATTTTTTCTATATGCCTGATTATACTACATGTGCATATTACACTTATTTTAATGGAAGTGAAAGTGAATAACAGCTTAAAATTTATCAATAATAGGGATGCCTCTACAGAGGCATCTCTGTAGATATTTTACTTCTGTTTTTTTACTTGTGTTTTTACTTGTATTTTGACTTGTATTTTACTTGTAATTTTTCTAATGTTTTATAAATTTACATTTCCACTCAGGATCTATGAGGGATTCACGTCATAGTTTGCTGGATAGTTCTTAGTCAATTTGCATCTGTGATGTTTTTAGTTTTCCCTTGTTTTATGAAAACTTAAATCTTTTCAGGCATTGGTCAGTTTTATTTTGAGAAAATTTTCTTAATTCACTTTTTTTCACAATTGTTAACTATAGCTTCATGAGAAATTGAGTTACTAGTTGTATTATTTAATTTTATTTTCCTCCTGGTTTCTTAAGGAAGAAATAAACTATAGAGCTGGAATTTTTTTTAAATTTTCTAATGGGAGTTGAATTTGCTTTTTTCTATGAATTTCCCTCTAAGCACTGTCTTAACTGCATCTTACAAATTTTGATATTCATCACTTCATAATTTTCGTTTAGTTCAAAATAGTATTAATTTTGCTGTGTAATTCCTTTTTTGACTTAAGGGGTAATTACGAAGCTTATTATTTGATTCCCATATTCTTATAGTTTCCACAGTGGCCAGGGGGTTCCCGAGGCTGGCACTGAGGCTGGTGCTGTGACAAGCCAGTGGGGCGGCTCCGCCTGGTCCATTCTTCTCCTCCAGGAGAACATCCGTCCGGTTTAGAAACTGCATCTTTTTAGTCTTTGATCACGATGTGTGAATGAGTGAGAGAGTGAAACACTTTTTTATAGGTCTTGGGGAGGGAAGGCATTAACCAGGTGGTCTGGTTTCTTAGGTGGGTTTGCGTTTATATTTGCAATTCTAATGAAGTCTATATTCTTTTTTTAAAAACTCCCAGCCCAGAGTCCCCATGTGAACTCATCCCTTGGATCAGAGGCAGGACTTGGACATCGTCCTGATGGAGGGCAGTCAGGGAGAGCACAGGGCCAGAGCTTACGCACTGGGCCGTCCCTTCCCTGTCATCTCTACGCTAGGTGCTGCAAGCAGAGATTAAAAGGTGCTCTTCAGGGGGACCTGGGTCGCCACTGAAATGTGGCCTCTCCAGGCAGAAGACAAGTTGTCCAGTCAGTTGTGCAGACATCGGAGGGCAGCTGGGACCGAGCCCACAGGAAGCATGAGAGGAGCCACCCTTGCAGCCAGCCTGTGCACCTTTGGGAGGTGGCCCCAAGGGCAAGGAGCCCAGGCAGTGCTGGGGTGCAGACATTCATGGCTTGAGTGAAAGTCAGTATAGGAGAATTCACTGACCCCACGAGAGTATGGGCAGACCTGGGGAGATGGTTCCCAGGAAGCTGAGCAGGGTAAGGCCTGTCTTGTGAGTCTACAAGAGCGGGACATATGCCCAACTCACGTTTCCAGCTTCTGGCTATGGTGACTAGTGCTGCCAGGAACACAGAAATGCAGATGGTGCTTCTGCTGTGTGTGTTTTTGGACCCCCCAGGGCATATGCCTAGGAGTGGTATTGCTGGATCATATGGGAGCTCAAACTCTAATTGTTGGAGGAATGTATTTATTGTTTTCCACAAAGGTTGGACCAGTCGGCACTCCCACCAACAGTGCATTGGAAGCGAGACAGGCGTCTGGTATCTGGAGCCCCCTTCTCGGAGCTGCTACAGGATAGAAATATCTAGAGTGGTGTTTTCAATCTTTCATCCCGGACCATTGCTGGTACACAGGTGTAGAAATGCTGAGACCCACTAGACGACCGCCATATTTCATTGTAAGAATATACTGAGAGTCACAATACTCATCCAGTTTCACATATTTTAGGGCATGGCAGGGGAACATTATACACAGCTCGGGTCAGAACACAGAGAAGTTAAGGTCACAGAGGTTCACTAGGAAATAAGGAAAACAAAGGGAGAAAATCACTTGAATATTCTGTACGAATATTATTTCATCTTCGTGTCAAAACTTAGATTAGGGAAACAAAGTTGTTAAAGACATATTTTTTATTTTTAATATATTTTATTATACCACCATGAAATAAACAATTACAGAAATTTCATGTTTGGGTTTCGGCCATACAGTGTTCCAGCACCCATCCCTCCACCAGTGCCCATTTCTCACCACCAATGTCCCCTATTCCCTCCCCCTCCCCTAGCCTGCCTATATGGCAGGCTCTTTATCTCTTTTCTCTCTTATTCTTTCTCTCTCTATATCTTTCTCTCTTCCTTCTATACTTTTAGTACATTTCCTCATCCAGGATTCTACATGCCACAGTAAGTGAGATCATTCTGTGTTTGACTTTCTTCTTCTGGCTTGCTTCACCCAACATGATTTCTTCCGGTTCCAACCAGCTTGCACGATTTCATCGCACCTCGCAACTGCATAGTATTCCATTGTGTATATACACGGCTTCTTCACAATCCATTCAACTGTCATTAGACATTGAAGTTGTTCCCATATCTCAGCTATTGCACTGAATGCAGCAATGGCCAATGGTGTGACATATCATAGAAACACATAGAGAGTATTTCTATGTTCAGGGGATAGAGGCATAAAAGTGGGCTGCCTGGGCCATATGGCAGCAATTCCAAGCTTACTGAGAACTCTCCGGAGTTGTACCAGACAACAATTCCCAGCAACAGTGGATAAGAATTCCTTTTTCACCATATTCCCTCCAACACAGATTGTTCCCACTATTTTTGACATGTGCAATGCTCACTGGTGTGAGATGGTATCTCATGTTGTCTTGATTTGTATTTATCCTATGATAAGTGATTCTGAGCATTTTAGTCATCTACTGGCCATCGTCTGTCTTCCCATGAGAAGTGTCTGTTCATTTCTTTCTCCATTTGTTGATAGGGTTTTGAAATTTGTTGTTGCTGATCTTTGTGAGTACTTTATATATCCTGGATATCAAACCTTTACTGCATGTGTTGAATGTTATATTTTTCCATTCAGTTAACTATTTTAGTTTTATCCTGTGCTTCTTTTGCCTTGCAGAAGCACTTTACTTTTGTGTAGCCAGTCACATTCTTAGATATAAATAATGAATCAGAGGAGAAAGTGATCAGAGAGTCCATCCCATTTAAAATAGTGTAAAAATCAAGCATCCTGGAATCAGCTTAACAAAAGATGTGGATGATCTATACCATAACTTTAAATCACTTAAGAAAGAGATAGAAGAAGAACTTAGGAAATGGAAAAACATTCCATGTTCATGGATTGCAAGAATCAATAGGGACCATTTAGGGGATGATAAGTAAATACCACCTGAGATCACTTATATGTGGAATCTGAAGATAAATGTCAAGCCCACCGAACCAGTAAATGGGTCCTTGTCAGTCTGGGCATGGAAACCTGGAGAATTTGGCCCAGGGGCACAAATTGTCTGCTCTAAGATAAAAGCAGCCTGAGGAACTACTGTAAAATCTGCCTGAAGTTGGCTACACTGTGCCATTTACTTATTTTTATTGAATCACCATGAGGTACTCTGTGCTGTTTAAATGATCTTTGCTAAGATAACTTCAATATTATCTGTGGAAGAGAGAACCAAGTGAGATGATGGTCATGTTCATTGATAAGATGGAGAAATCTACAAGATCCAGACACGTTTCAAATATCCATGATGGACACATCCATGATTGACTATATGCCAATGTAATTGTCAATTACAGGTGGGTGCCAATACCACTCTGTATAGGCAGAGTTTGGAGGGGGATTGGTGATTATTTTGTGTAAAGTTATTTAGAAACAGGTGACCAGCACGTCTAAACTCTTTTCTGCTGTGAGTCTGTTGTTTGAACTCCTTAAGACAAAATATACAAGCTTATGGTTGAGAATAAATCTCTTGATATAAACTTAGAAATATTGCATCTAAAGCAATGTTTTAGTTATCTAGGTTCCACAATAGAAAATATAGCACGTAAAATTCCAACAACATCTGTAAATACTTAGAGCAAAGACATGCTGTTACTATGATAGCAAATGGCCAAAAAAATGTCTGAGATGCAAATCTCACATAACAGGGCTTGTATCACTTTAGAATTTTTTTCATGCAAAATCTGATCTGCATTGAGGTTTTAAGAAAGTTCTTAGAAAATGCCAACATGTTTGTAGCAACTGCTTCTGAGTAAGGAGATGAGATACTTTTCATTTTCTCTTCTGTGTTTTCTATAGACTAAACTTTCCAAAGCAATCAAAAATTTATGTACTGTAGTCCAGGGAAACATAGAAATGAGGCGTCGAGGTGCTCTATGCTTCCTGCTTTTGCTTCAGGTTGACACCTTCCCTGCATCGTCCCAGCTCGCAGGGGCCCTGCTTACTTCATCACTGTCACATTCTCCACCCACACACTTTCCATGAGGGCAGGTTGCAGAGCCTTCCTCTGTGATTTCCAGAAAGATCTGAGGCCCCACTCCTCCTGCCTGTCTTTTCTATATACAGATCATTTCCCAAAAGGAAAACATGAAAATGGAAATTTCCATTTAAAAACCTGTGAGTGGCAAAACTCAGAGCAGAATGTGGAGAGGGATGGGCTGGATTTTCTAAACTCTGCCCAGCAGGGTCTCAGAGTGGCAGAGTCTGGAGAGCGGCGGCTGCTGTGCAGCGTGCAGCATCCAGGGCGCTCCCAACTCTCTTAGCGTCTAGAGAACACCCTGTGTTTTCCTCCAAGAGCTCCACACACATGCTTTTGGTCTGTGTTCTGCGCATCTCCCATCTGTATGTGATTTTTCTGTTTTCCTCCCAATATTCTCATTCTTAAATGTGGATTAGGCAAAAGCAAGTCCATACTGAGCATTAAGTCACCATGACCTGCGTGTGTTTATCTGGGGAGACACACTGGACCCCTTCTGCGCCCCACATTTGGAATTACTGAGTAAATGTTAGCGGCAAGGGAAGGAGAAAGAAGACCCTAAGAGAAGCACACGAACTCAACTAGAAAGAGTTCTTTCAAATAGATCCTAAGGGTAGCGTTTGGTTAGAGAATGATGATGGAAGGAGGAAGGAAGGCAGGACAGTGAAAAGCCTGGGGCTGGTGGCAATGGCCGGCGACTGTGGAGCTTGAAGCCACATTTGCTATGGGTCAGAAATCCAGTTTGTCAAGATGTCAATTCCCTCGCATTTCTCCCAAATCAAGCAATCCTGACCGGCACCCTTTGCTTTTTCAGAAATTGTTGTGCTGAAATTGACATGCATCTCTATTTTATGGAAATACAATTAGAATATACCCCCACTTTTTGAAAAAGAGCACATAGGAAGATTTATCACTGCTGTCTTCAAAAAGTTACTGAAATTCTGTAATAGCCAAGAGAGAGTGAGATCAGCATAAGAAGAGGAAAGATCAATGAAAGCAAAAAAGTTCAGAAATCGACTTTTCACTTAAGTAAGCAATTGATTGTCTAAAAGTGTCAAAGCAACTTAGTGGGAAAATAAATGACTTTTTCAATGGGAATAACTGAGTGTTTCCCTGGGATGAAAGAACAGAGGCACCATCAAATGCCCTGTGGGTCTCAAAGGGAAGCAGAATCTATGAGGGTCTCTGAGTAGACACAGGACATAGTATGCCTGAAGCTGAAGCTCTTTCTGTGCAGGTCGGGTCCAGCCTCACTCAAGGGAGGTGGTGACAGTAAAGAAGTGGGAGTGTCAATATGGCTGTAGGCGACCCTGGGGATAGAAGGGTGGTATTAACATTGTGGGTGATGGTGATAGTAGGTGGGTAACATTGGTGAGAAGGTAGCAAAGGGAAATTGAGGTGCTAATGAATGGTGGAGGTATTATGGTGGGGGTAGAAGTGACAAAGGAGGGGAGAAGGGACCCCAAGCAGGGCGTGAGTGCAGACCCAGGAGTGGCGGGCAATTGGGACCCCGAGGATAGAGTGAGAGATGAATTTTCTTTTCCGTGTATGATTCAAATATATATAAGAGAAAAAGGGATTTGGAACTGGAAGGAAACCTGCTTGTCCTCTTGGTGAATGGGAGCAGCAGAGATGAGTCCCATGAACCAGGTGGGCAGGCTGCTGGCAGGAGATCCAGCTGGCTACCTCCGAGTTGGAAGAGACAGAGCAGCAACCCAGAGAAGTGAGATAGTTTCCATGAGAGTCACAGTGCTCTTGCTTGCTTGTTGGTCTTATTCTCACCTGCGTAGTAGGTGGGAATGAACCAGGGAACCATGAAGAAAATTTTCTAACCAGTGGACAGAGCCCTACTATAATGGAAGCCGTGAACGTCTAGTTGGCTAGCAATCATTTTATGAAATGATTAGCATTCTTCCATTGAGTTGCTTTTGCATATTTCTTGACAGTGATGAGCGTGTTCATATTGGTTTGTTTTTGAGCTTGGTACTGTTGGCCTCTCTAGAACCAAATTTTATTTGTATAAAGACACATCCTCTTATTTGCTGTTGCCACACAGGTGGCATAGCAGTTAATTCATTTTCCCACTTTATTTTATGTCGGGAACGCCACGGGTCCCCGACAGTGCTGGGAAGCGAGTTCCCTTATACCTCCGAAGCTTGTGGAAAATGGATGAAATCTCAGGAATCCGATGCAGTTTTAAAATGCTTTACTTATCACAGGTTCAGGCATACAAGTCAACAACAGGAAAAACTCTGTACTTAGGATTCCCGGCTAGAACCCCAGCCACGTGTAGGCCAAGATGGCGGCCACCACGTGGAAAGGCGGAAAGGCCCTGTAAAGAGGAGACAAAGACAAGACTCCCAAGAAGAGTGCGAGCCCCAAAAGAGAGCCCAAAAGGAGAGAGAGAGAGAGAGAGAGAGAGAGAGAGAGAGAGAGAGAGAGAGAGGAAGCAGGCTGGTTTTATACCCCTGCAACTCAGACCTCACACTATTATGGGAAGCAGGAAGGGTCAAATGCCCTTAGGTAATTTCTCCCAGCACCTCACCTAGGCCCTATTATATGCTAATGTTTTGAGCCAAGATCTGCCTGGAAATGCCTTTATAGGGTAGAGAAGGGGGTTTCTGAGATGGCATGTCTCTGTACCAAAGACTAATACTAATGCCAGTTAAATATTTCTCCAAGCCTTCACAAGAGTCTCGTCTACTTCACGGTAGTTTTGTATTTTAGTTGCCTTTGAGTTATCAGGGGAGCCATGCTTGCTTGCTTGGAGGCAAACAGCATTTCTCTCTGGTCTAATTACTTAGAGATCTAATGTGGCCAGGCAAATATGCTGGTAAGATCTAGCTAGTCCCACAATGATTGTGGTTACATGAGAGAATATTTATACCAGCCAGTACAGAATACATGGTCAGATAAACTGCCACATTTAGACTACCCCCTTATCTATGAAATGACCTGCAGGAGGCAATCCAGGGCAGATGCAGAGGCTATTAGAGGAGTCCTGCAACAATTTTACTGCTTCATAATTATTCTAAGTCTTCCCTTTCTTTATAACACTTAAAATTTTTACTAATCCATCTTTATTTTAAAACCTGCTTTGATTGTTTTAAAACATGAAACAGTTTTTTTTTGACCAGTTTAATTTAGGAAGAAATGACAATTTTCCATCAATAGACACACTTCTGTAGTTTGGCCTTTGTTCATCAATATTTCGAAATTCTGTTATTGATGGGAGGGGCATGGGGCAGAGCTGCTACTTGCTCTCCCTGTGCCCAGCCGCTCACAAGGCTCCCAGGAGGGATGGCGGGTTCTAGCCTGGCCCGCCACCCCAGCAGAGCCTTGCAAGAAGCCAGACGAACCCCCACTCCATGAGGGCCTCCATTTTCCACATCCGAACTTCTCTCTCATCAGAAGTCCACCCAGCAGACCAGCCTATCACAGCCTGGCTCATCGAGATCCACCCTGCTGCAATCTTTTTTTAATCCGGCCCAGGTTTGCTGATTCAGAGACAGACTATGGGGCAGAGCTGCTACTTGCTCTCCCTGTGCCCAGCTGCTCACAAGGCACCCAGGAGGGATGGCGGGTTCTAGCCCTGGCCCGCCACCCCAGCAGAGCCTTGCAACAAGCCAGACGACCCCCCACTCCATGAGGGGCCTCCATTTTCCACATCCGGACTTCTCTCTTGTCAGAAGTCCACCCAGCAGACCAGCCTATCACAGCCCGGCTCATCAAGATCCACCCTGCTGCAATCTTTTTTAATCCGGCCCAGGTATGCTGATTCAGAGACAGACATGGGGCAGAGCTGCTACTTGCTCTCCCTGTGCCCAGCCACTCACAAGGCGCCCAGGAGGGATAAGCGGGTTCTAGCCCTGGCTTGCCACCCCAGCAGAGCTTTGCAACAAGCCAGACAACCCCCCCACTCCATGAGGGCCTCAATTTTCCACATCCCGGACTTCCCTCTGAGTCAGAACTCCACCCAGCAGACCAGCCTATCACAAGCGGTCTCGCGGTTCATCAATAAATGCTGGACTTAGAGATGACTACAAGAGTATGCTACCTGCACAGCAGAGCCTGGCAAGCTACCCGTGTTGTATTTGATATGCCAAATACCAGTAACAATTATAGACCTCATTCGGAATGGATTGAGGCTCTTTATGTTCCTGGAGCAAGCAGATGCCCTTGGGCTCTACTAGCATGAGACAGGACATATGGAGATGTTACTGGGGCCCTCTCGAGCAAATCGATGATGAACGGGAAGACAGTGATACAGTGATGGGAGGGGACTCCAAAGTGGTTTCAGGGAATCCAAGGACCTTGTCAGCTCTACTTGAACAACCAGGCCTGTGGTTTTGTGTGAAACCCCGAGAATGCTGTGCTGCTCAGGCTCTGTGGTGCTGGAAATTAGTCAGGCACCCCAAGAATCTTCTTGGGCCTAAGAGTCAGACTGGCAATGCCCAGGGGACCATGTACTGTGAGAGTCAAATAAGATCGGCCACGCACAAGGCATATACCTTCGGTCCTGTGCTGTCTTCAGCCTCAGCATTTAAAAACTTTAAACAAGGATTTAAACTCCAGGAATTCATCTCATGTCAACCATGTTCAATCAGGTTCACTTTACTATCTCTCTGGCCCAGTTACTAATTGCTTATTTTTTAGTTAAATTCATCCAAAAACCTGGAAATTCGTCAGTGCTATGAGTCTGTATCTGCAGATATCTATCTCAGTCTAACCAACCACCCATCCATCCATCCATTGCATTCATCCATCCATCCACCTATCCATTCATCCAACCACCCATCCATCTATCCATCCATCCATCCATCCACCCATCCACCTATCCACCCACCCATCTATACATTCATCCATCCAATCATCCACCCACCCATCCATCATCCATCCATCCATTCGTCCGTCTGTCATCCATCCATCCATCCATCCATCCATCAACCATTTATCCATCTGTCCAACCTCCCATCCATCCATCTATATCAATACCTACTTCCATTATCCACATATGTTTATATTTATAGATCCAACTATCCATCCATTTCTGTCATATATGTGCTATTAATTTTCATCTTCAAAGGACTTTAATCAGCAGCTTTGGATAAATGCAGTTTTAATTTGCTCCGTGTTTACTTGGTCTCTCTGTTATTATTCCCTTGATGCTTCATCTGAATTATGCACGATCTTCAAAAAATATGTACTTAATTGGAAGTTAAAGGTCATGTAGCTCCACATTTTGACAGCAGGATCCTCAGCTAAGTTGATGCTTCTGCTCTTTGAGTTTGTAAGAAGTCCTGACCTATGGTAGAACATTTCTATCCTGCTCAAGATGAGGAACATGGAGAAATGACATTTTCAATTCAAATGTTTACACTTTCATGGAGCCTTCATTCAAAGTTCAGAGGCTCCCGTGAATGAAACATTAATTTAATCAAGATCAGTTTAATTAAAAATCATGGCAACTGAAATTATGAGCAATAGAATCTACTGCTATCGAGCTGTATTTCTCTAGTATATGAGGAGGATTTCTCGACTCTAGCAGAGATTCTACGGCACAGAAGAGAAGATACTTTCACCGAAGCTGGACCATGCCAGCTGTCATTTATTTTAAGCCATTAGAAAGTGAAGCATTTGCCAATTTCAATAAAGAGGTGGGGGAAAGATCCTGTTAGTGGGGGGGCACTGAGAGGAGAGAAAGAGGCATACCCAGGAAATCGGAAACAGTGTTTTGCTGAGAGAATTCTTTATCAACTAGGATTTTTAAATTATTTTTATTCTAATGATTGCTATTTTCTATAGTTAGTGATAATGTAATTTTCCTGAAGATGTGTGTTCTTTCTACAACCATTATTACAGCTGAACTGGAGAGAATGGGATTTTCTAAGCTTAAAATAAATGTAAAATGAATTGTATCGCTTGGCATGATGACAATTACTTCATCTAAACTTCCTGATATTTTTTGGAACTTGACTGGAAATATTCCATGCTCAAAATACACTATGAATGTGTGTGTGTATGTGTGTGTGTGTGTGTGGATTCCAAGATCAAAGCTAAACTGAATTAAACAAAAAAAATGCATTGTTCTCCCAGAGAATTCATATATATTCCAAATACATTACAACATGGAACATTATTTTATAACACCTTAGAAACATAACTATATCGACATAACTATATCACTCAAGACACATTTCTCTATTTCTTAGTTGCAAACCTGTGACCATGTATCAAACATTTTGTCTCCAAACAGAAGATCAATCATCTCGGTACTTAGAAGCAGTCTCATCACCGCACAGCACACTTTTAGAACAGTAATAAGAGATGTGCACGTTGGATGGGCTATTTCTGGGTGCTGCCATTGTGATAAGCTCAGGGCCAGTGCAGTGAGGTTAATTTTCCAAACCCCCAATTTAGAATGAAAACAGAAGCAGCTACTACACGGATCACTGCTGAGCAGGGTCAGCCTGGCTTGGTGGAGCCCAGCTACAGAGACAGACAAACAGACAGACACATTCTCCTCATTCAGAGAAGGCCCTTCTGAGCTAAGAAAGTGCAGAGCTGGGGAGTCTTCAAGGAAGGGAGAAGCAAGTGAACAATGAGGTGAGAATGGCGGCGACAGAGGATGCTGCATCTTCACTGAATTTGAATATGTTCCCAGGAAATAGGCCTTGGCAGTGCTGGGTGGAAGGAGGGAGGGAAATGAAACTTCAACATAACTCCAGCTGAGATGAGGTCATCAGGGGCAGAGAATCAGGAGAACAAGATCATGAAAGGGAGCAATAAAACAAGAGACAGCTTGCTTCAGTCGTGCAGTCTCCAGCAAAAGGTAAGGACCAGAATCAGATCCACTGGATGGCAGGTTTGCAAGTTCTGCTTCAGCATATGCTTCTTCCCTCTGGAAGTGGTGGTGTTTGGGTCACCCCAGGGGGTGCTCAGAGCTGACTCCTGCCTCTGAGCTCAGCCTTCTCTCCTGGATGTATTCTGGGGACCGTGTAGTGTTGGATCCAGCTGAAGTTGACCACATGCAAAGATAGCATCTCACCCCTGTACTAGGTCACTGCCCTGTGTATGTTTCTTGGGACTCACCCCTGATAATCCCTGGAACAAGGCTAGAGAACATCCTTCTGTTCTGCCTTGTTGAACAGTGCAGTTAGTGGGAACAAGATCTTAGCAAAGCGAATAGAGTGATTTAGAAAAAGCAAGCTCTCCTTTGAGTTCTGGGAAGCTCTGAGAGCTTTGAGGTAGATTGGAGTGATCCAGACTGAGATTTTGCTTTTGTTTTTGGAGTTTTTCTCTCTCTCTCTTTTTTTTTTGGTTGCTATATTAGATTGGGAGAGAGAAGAGTGGAAGGAGTCCCCAGGACACCGTAGAACTGATGGGAGTGAGAGGGACAGAGCAGCGAGAGTGCCTGAGGCAAGTCCTGGAGAGCATTCGTGGAGGCAGCGCTCAGTCCTGAACAAACAGTCTGGATTGTGTGTTGGATCTGAGCAGCTGTGGGTGCTTTACTGAGGAAGAAAAGTCTGGAGAGGGAGCAGGAAAAGTGAAATACAAGAAGTTGTAAATAGCTAATCCGTCAGTCTGGACTTGCCAAAGTCCTCCGAATACCTTCTCGTCCGACCATCTCATGAGCACCCCATTTACAAAGAGCAAACAAGGACTTCACCCGAGGTCACCACCCAATCAGCTGCAGAACAGGAGTAAATGCAGGAACCTGGAGCTCATTTGGAGAAGTGACTGTTTGGCCGTGGAGGAGATACCGGGAAGCAGAGAGGGCAGCTGGGTACTTAGATATGCAGAGCAGCCTGGGTTGTCTGCACTGACTGCGTAGCATGTGATGCCCTAACACACACACACACACACACACACACACACACACACACACACACCGTACGCCCATGCTCTCTCTCGGACATGGAGCCTCAGGAAGATCACAGATGAAGGCCAGGCATGTGTTGTCCCATAGCAAGATCAAGATGGAGATGTCTTAAATATTGCCTATCATTAGCCTATCATTGTTAATGTCACTCAGCTGTTGCTCTTCAGAATTTGTGCTTTGTAATATGAGTATTGCTTATAATACATTTGCATATATTCAAAAATTGATACACACACAAAGGTATATATAACATTGTCGTTGCCGGCTTTGGGCTACTCCTGACCATTCTCAAGGCTGTCTTGTGCTCAGGGATCACTCCTGGCAGGGCTCAGGGGCCACATGCTGTGCTGGGGTCAAACCTAGGTTGTGCTGGGGTCAAACCTAGGCGGCACCTCCCATTGAAACCTCCCCAGCCCCAACACCGTGTGCATTAGGGTGCATTGCCCTACGCTATGCCTGCAGCCAAGTGCCTGCATCTCTCACCACTGTCCACGGTCCTGACTCCTCAGGTGAGCCGGGAGCCAACCATGTTGTTTCCTTATGGTTATGAGTCTGTTTTCATGACACATTTACAGGCAGAGGTAACATTGTGATTGATCCAACCTAAAATGTTTAATTTTAAACTGAAGTGTTTCAAGTAACATTTAAGAGACCCTGATACTTTCTTTTTAAATACAATTACTCAGCACTAACCCTTCCAATCCTTCAAGCTGTAATACCAAGCTAGATTCCCAGCCTTCTTCAAGTATAAATAATGCTTTTATAGATAGGGTTTTTTTTGAAAAATATTTTTTGTTCCAGAGCCTTTCGTGCCAACAGATACATTTCCTGCGAGTGTGTCCTGGAGACAGTTTTCTTCATGGCCATCAGAAAGTAGATAGATGTCTGGAAAGATTGATCAGAGCCTGGCTGTCATTGCTGTCTCCTGGAATGGCATCCAAGTACTGAAATTTGCTGTGTTGTAAAGTTTTGATCATTATATAAGCAGCCATTTATATGGGGCAGTCATTTATCATTTAATTCTGTAGAAGTTAATGTCACAGTTTGAGTAATTTTGTGCTAAACTCACAGTATCATATCTTTACTCCCATGGAAGAAGAAAAAAATATCAATAAACTTAATTATGCAGCATGGAGTGAAAGGAGGATTGGCTGGAAATAAAACAAATATTTCATGCAACTGAAGGTTTGCAGAATTACTGCTGAGTTTGCATAGAGCCCTATCCTGAGATAAAATAGGAATTGCACCAGAGGCAGGAACCTGGCTATTTCCTGCTAATGCCATTGGCAGTATGCTGAGAGTGCCCTGGGCTCCCCCACCCTGCCTTGAGCCAAAGCACAGGCAGTGAGCAGCTGTGTGTGAGGACCAAGGAGAGTCACCGTGGAGAATTTCTCCCATCGCACACAAGCTCTTGCTACAGAGTCTGGGAGGCTGCGTTTTGACCCCACCCCCTCCTCCTGGGTGAGATGGGGAGAACATTCCCAGCTGCGTGACATTCGGCAGGAATTATGACACTTGGCTACTGGCCAGCAGACTGAGAGTGGAACTAATGGAAGTGATGGATTCTGGTGTGAGCAAATCGGCATGCCCGTATCAGCCCCTGGATCTCACAGCATCTGCGTGACTGAATCAAGAAATGCGGTGAGCCCCAGGAGCAGGAGAAACGTAACAGCTGGGTAATATTTAGAGGGGCTCTGTCTCTTGCAGGCTCATCGCAGGAGCAGAGTGCGTCGGGCAGTGGGGACGGCCGCTTTCCTTACTGCGGCAACGCCTCTCTCCTCCTGGAGCACCAGCAGTGGCAGTTTATCCTCCCTGTGTTGTCGTGCATGGGCATGTGCTGTGCCTGTGGTCTCACGTCTGCTTCATGCTGCATTGCAATTCATAGCAGGGCCACAAAGAAAGCGTGGACTATATGGTGGCATTAGAATGAGCGTGCAGAGGAGCTAAGACGGGGAAATCTTTCATAGCAACCTTTTACTCCTCTCATAGATGATTATACAAGTACTTGAAGTTCCTTGAAGTAAACTTTTACTATCAAGAGCTATCGAAGCAAATAAATTCATAATATCACTAGAAAATTCATCAAGAATAATGTTTATTCATTGAACAGGCAGTGATTAACTTCTAATCATGTTTCTCTTTAGGCCTTTGGTGCAGAAAATAAGCACCATTCCTGCTCTGGGGCTTGGGAAAAAGGCCCCTTGAAAACAAAGAAAAAAATAAAACAAGGTCAGGACAGCCTCTTGGGTCACTCCAGCTTACCTAGACTTCTGATGGCTTGGCTAGAATAGAGGGGTGTGCCTTTAGTGCTGTGCATTGAAGGACCCCTGATTACTTGTCACCCGATGGCCACAACTATATAGATATTCCAGCCTTTGTTCTTAAAGTGCCCGTTAACTCCTAAACAATGGCTCAGTAGTCAGTTGGGGAAAGGTGTGTAAATACTGTACACAATAAAACAGGCAGTTTCCTTGCTCCAGGCTGCTCAGGAGACCCTGTCACATGGACGGTCACTGTATGTGGCTTCACCCTCTGAGACCAACCCTGACCAAGCCCTCCTGCTGCGGTTCAGAAACCAGCCTGCCAGTGCTGAGCAATACCAAGGACCAAAGCATCAGTGGCTCCCCCATGAAATCTTGTTCTCAATGGAATGAAATGTTGACTGCAGAGAAGCCACAGCATAGCTCAAATGTGGGCCCGGGCTTGAGCAAACAGGTTTTCTTGTTGGACAGAGCTTCTGGGCCAAGTCTCAAAGAACCAGCAAAGGGCTAATCAAGGAATCAAAGGGCTTCAGGAAACGCTAGGTAAGGGGCTATAAGTAGGTGCATTGCGTTGACACAGGCAAGACGCGCACAGGGAAGCTTTAGCCTTTCAGTGTTGGTGCAGCGGAAAGTCCCTGCCAGAGAGAAGTTGAGGGTGGGGACATGACCAAGGATTGATCAGCTCAGGGTAGGTAGGGTGATCCTTTGTTTGTCAAAGCAAGACGAAGGCCCTGAGACGGCAGTAAGATGTGGCCTTTCTCTGGGTCTGCTCGCCAGTCTGAAGAGGCCAGGGCCAGGGGGCGAGGCTGACCGTGGCAGAGAGAGGAGGGGTAATCCTGGAGAAGAAACACCACCAGCTGTGGGAAGACGGGATGTTTTTCTGCTTCTAAATAAATACCAGATTGCTGCACAGAACTTGCAATTAGCGAAGATACAAAGAAAACGAAAACCACAGTGAAACCATGATCAGCGCAGCCACTGTTGGCGTTTGGAAGAGTCTTTTTCAAATGAACTCAGGGGTCTCCCCGGGGCCCCCAATGACCTGCTTTCCAGCCCCTGCACCAACAGTTACGTTGGCCAGCACTGCCTTGGCTTCACGTCACCATCCAAGAGCCCCGCCCCACTCCCGGCAGTTACACAGACACTATCCTGAAAGCTTTTAGAACTTGAATAATGTGCCTGATAGAGGGATATTCTGAGAAGAATCTGACTTTCCTGAGGCACAAGACTTCTTGTGCATGAGGCTCCACCAGTCTGAGAACTATTGCTGACGGTTAATTATTCCTTTTTATGATGTGGAAGACACAAGAAGTTGTCGAGGCCACTTAGTGTTCGTAATTAGAAGCTGGGATGGAAACTACGCCAAGGTTACCCTGCACCTCTCTCTGACGCTGGGATCTTTCTATAAAAGTGTCAGTGGGTGGTTCTATGGGCCTGCTCTCTGGGAACCGCTCTTCCATTATACACCTGCTAAGCCTTCACGGAGGGCTCCCCAAAGAGCCGGCTCTGTTAATGAAGTGAAATGAAAGTGCCTAGAATACCTCTGCTGGCATTCACTCAGCATAGTCAGAGGAGACTAGAATGAGCAGAAAAGTCAATTACATTTTCCGATCCAGAATGAAAATGATATTCATTCATTTCATCATTCTCTTTCTAAATGTGTAGCATATAGTAGATGGAGCGGTGAGCTCAGGCTTCGTGAACAATGCCTCTCTGTGTTAAAAAAAGGTATAATCATCCTTTAAGAGGAGCACACATCACACCCTCGCCTGCTCAGTGTGCTCCCTTGGTTTCCCCAAACATTATAAGAGGAAGAGAAGGCGGTGGACCCCACAGGTTGCTTGTGTGAAGTGGAGAGGAGAGAGACAGTCACTTTTCCTGATCCACCTCTGGCACCTCGGGACTGGCTGGAATGATGGTCTGTGGAAGAGACACTGCATGCACAGGCCAGAGCCCCCGAGCTCCATCAAGCCCACCAGGTCAATCCACACCTGATGTGTGCCTGGTCTTTCGGCACGGGTGGTCCCCACCACCCGAGCTCTCGGGAGATGCGAGCTCAGGCTGGAGCAAGGAATGGCTCAAGGCCAGTCCGGGGCTAAGGCCCTAGTCTTTCCCACAGAAAGGAATTCAGGAGGAGGCGAACAGTGAAGTAAACAGATTTTATTTGGAGGCTTTTAGGAAGGGGAAAGAGGGAGGGGAATTGAGAGAGAGAGAGAGAGAGAGAGAGAGAGAGAGAGAGTAATGGGCTCACGAGAGAATGCAGGCTTCCCCCCAGACAGAGAGAGCTCCAGTGCACACTTCAAGAAGGGAGATTTGGGAGACACATGCCTGGCCTGGGGTGCAGGGCCCAGGATGCATGCAGAGACCGACTTCCTAGGATGAGAACATCCACGACCCTTGATTGCTGAGACCCCTATCCTGGGGCAAGGGCTGAGCAAGGAATGCCTGAAGAAGACAGTGGAGAGATGTGTAGTTGATGAGCACACCAGGGCAGACAGCTCAGGGTCCTAATCTCTATGCTTTCTTATCAAGGGTCAGTAACAGGAGTGGGCAGGGGTCATTGAATATGACAACCAGCAGAGTCTAAATAATTTAGTGCTCTTCAGGGCTGTTTGAAAATAGAGTCTGGTGCCAATGAACTTTTGAATTGGCAGGTTCCAGCCAGTGGAAAGACTCAACCACATTAGAGGCCATTGCACGTGGGGGTGGGGGGCAGGGGATTTTGGGTTCCTTTATAGAACAAAAGACTTCATGGGATGGAAGAAATCAATGCTCGCAAACTTCCATTGATGTTGCAGAATCCCTGTCACGATTCCAACAAGCTTAGAGAAGTTATTGAACAGGTTGTAAAACTCCTTGGAAAGAGCAAAGAAACCAGAAGAGTTACAAATGTGAAAAAGAGGGATAAGGCAGACCTTCAGGAGCCCCTTACTGCTGTCTTATAAAAGTTAAGAAGTTAAGAACATTTCGTAAAAACTGAGACTAGACCAACAAAATGGAAGAGTCCAGAAAAGTGTTGCTATATGTGTGTGTGTTTGTGTATTCCATTATAAGATTCATTTGTAAAATTTGTTTTAGATAAATATTTCTACTCCTTGAAAGGTCCACATGAATAAATGGGTAGGGAAAAATGGCCACATAAAAATAAATGGAACCAGTGCATATGATACCATGTGGAATGGGAGAGCTTGAACCTCACTTGAACCCCCTCTGGGAGATGGTATGATCACTTTGGTAAAATGGTTGTCAACATCCCAAAAAGTTAAGCATATACCTCTCCTATGATTGCAAAATGTCACCGAGAGGAATTTACCCAGGAAATGCAAACAACTCCCACAAAGGGTTTACACATGAATGCTCATGGTGACTTTGCTGCAAGAGCCCCAAACGATGCAGTCTAGATGCCCACCAGCAAGCATGTGGACAAGTGAATAATGCCACAGCCACAGAATGGCTGGTGGTTCACCAAATTGGAAAAATCAACCATGGATACATGCTCCAAGGTTCCAAGGCCACAATCTAGAAAACATACACCCTCTGCTGTGGTCTCAATATCTGTCTGTCACCCGCACCCCACTCTTAGGTTAGAAGCCCTAAGGTCTAAGATGAGCATATTTGGAGGTGAGCCTTCGGGAGGTGATTAGGTGCTGAGGATGGACCCCTGTGAATGGAACTGCAGGGAGCTGACCTCTCCGCCCAGTGAGCGCCTGAAGAGGCCCTTCATCTGTGCCCAGCTGCCCTGAACTCCAGACTCTTCCCTGAGAGCCAGGAGAAACATATTTCCGTATCCTGTTCTCTAATTCATGAGTCACACATTTGCTTCTCCTGTTATAAGTGGACCCACACAGTTTAAACCTGCACTGTTCAAGGGTTGTGTGTAAATATCAATCTATTGTCTGTTATAAATAACAACAAAAGTCTTAAAAGCACATTTCTGTTTAATGAGCCTCCTTGTCCTTGGTGTTTTGTGGTAGCAGCTCAGTTAGTTAAGTCACCAGGACCTGCTGCCAGAAACTGTATCTGGGGGGCGCTTGTGATGGAATCTGAGTAGGAAGGACCCGGAGGAGGAATTGTCGGGGCAGGCAGGAGAAGCCGGGCAAGGGCTACGTTCACTTATGGACGGTAAGAAGAAAGTTGTCATGGGTCATTGCTGCCAAAAAGTGTCACAAAGTACCCTTTAAGCCTCAGTAAAGTTGCTCTACAAAATCTTATCTCTGTTGATTTAGTTTACTTTTTTCTTTTCCTTTTTCTTTGAAGGGAGGTGGTCAGTCTTGATGGAGCTCAGAATTCACTGCTTGCTCCATGCTCAGGGGTCACTGCTGCAAGCATCCAGGCCTGATTGTATGTGTTGCTGGGGTTTAACCAAGGTGGCCCATGTGTGAGGCAAGTGTGCTACCTACTGTGTTATTTCTCCAGCCTCCTGGGTTGGTTATTTTATACACATGAAATACATCTGAAGGCAGAATGTTAACATCTATAGCTGTCACTGCTCCTTTCTCCTCAGCCATTCTTTAGCTAGTTGCTTATGCTTTGAAGAGATATATAATGTGGCTGCATTTTTAGGGTTATTACATTTACTGATGAATTGATTTGTTCTCAAAATGAAATGTCTCCCTTTGCCAGTCCTCATCTTAAAGTCTCTTTCTGGTATAAATATTGCCTCAGTAGATGTCTAATGGTCGATACTTCTCATTCCTCAAAATTCTTGCCTGTTTTCATATATAATCCGCCTCCTGTGAACAGTCTGTAATCTGATCTTCATTTTTCTTTTAGTTAGTTTTTCAATTGGACTTTTAGTCCATTTTCTTTAGAGTTACTTCCTAATATAAGTAGGTTTCATCTTGCTGAATCCTTTCAAGAGAGACAGGGAGGGCTGGAGAGGTAGTTCAGAGGAGGGGCTGTCTTGCACTCTGCTGACCCAGGCTCCACCCCAGCACCCCATGCGGTACACAGTCCACCACCAGGAGAGCTTTCTAAGTGCAAAACCAGAAGTAGCCCCAAACTGCCAGATGTGAACCTCTTCCCCCACCAAAAATAATCACAATTTGGGGCTGGGATGACGGTCCAACAGTAAGTCATTGACCTATCATTGCAGGTGGTCAAGCGGGTTCCATCCCTGGCTTACCCTATGGTACGCTGAGCCCTGCTGGGATTAGTTTCTGAGTGCAGACCCAAGAATAACTCCTGAGGCATCACCAGGTAGGTACCATCCCCAGCAAAGAGAGACAGAGCGAGGAGATTTATTTGATTTATATCTTTATTTAGCGGCCACACCTGACAGTGCTCTGGGGACCATGTGGCAGCGAATCCAGATTCTTGTCTGCAAAGATGAACACAGCCTCAGGTAACTCTCAGTCCTCTGTTGCTTGCTGTCTAAACTCTTTTTCATTTTTCCAAATTACTAAATTTCTTTAAATGTCCAGTTTGTCTCTTCTTTTACCTATAACTTTTTGTGGATGATATTTTAGCCAATTTTTTAAAGGCAATATTCGCCCTCAACTAACTTGCTCTCCTTGAATCCAGATGCTGTTGCTATTAAGAGGTAGAGCAGGGGCCAGATCAATAGTACAGGAGATACGGCATTTGCCTTACATGTGTCTGACCCAGGCTCGATCCCTGGCACTCTATATGTTCCTCTGAGCCCATCAGGAGTAATCAATCCCTGAACACAGAGTCAAGAGTAAGCCCCTGAGTACAACTGGGTGTGACCCAAAAAAACAAAAAGTGGTAGCAGGGCAAACACAGCCATATGGTTCAATTTCCCTCTCCAACGTGGACTGTAAGTGGTGCCATATCTTCTCTTTGTCTTCTTCCTGATGGCTGTCTCACATGGACGTCGCAATTGTGATCTTTTCATTTGGTGGAGATGCTGGGTTCTAAGTCACAGTGTTCACCCCTTCTGGGGTCCCTGTTTCAAAGCCATGTGTTTCTCTTTGCCTTATAAGCTCTCCTTAATCAACTGTTTGTGCACTGGTGACCATGTTGATCGGAACTGATTTACTGGCCAGTGTCCATCTCTTGCTTCTATTTAAGGATTCCACCCCAAGGGGCAGAAGCGTTGCCGCCTGCTTCTTCCTTTCAGGCATGCTTTATGAATTCCATGGTTGGTTATGAATGCTCATCTTTCATCCGAGTCTCGCTTCTCTGAGGATGATGGGGATTATTCTTGGATCCTCTCTTGGTTTACTTCCTAAATTTTATGCCTGATTTGTTTATCTTTGAAGCATTTTGGTGATTTTTTAAAAAGGCATAGAGTCCTGGATACTTTGCAGAATTCCCATTTCTCTATTTCCCCTCTAATATTGCATTTTCTTCATCTTCCATCTCCCGTGAAGATTTCCACTAGAGAAAGGTCTTTAAGCTATATTCATGTGATATTTGTGCCCTATTCGTGTGATATTTCCTGCAGTCATGGTGGAAGAAACAGCTGTCAAATATTCTACTCCCTAACCAAGTGAAAATGCTCTTCACATATGCCCAAAAAGAGGCTCTTATCTTACTTGTTCCTTAAGACTGGAGTTGAGCTGAACAGATTGGATAATCCCTTTCAAATGCCAGCATTTAGAGTTTTTGAATGTTACTTTGAGAAAATGTCTAAGGTCAGCAGAATGGCACCAAACGCCTCTCTATCAGCTCTGGAATATATTAAAATAACCTAGAAATAAGTCTTTTTGGACACAATTTTAACATAGTTCAAATAATCCTCAAATGGACTTCAAAATTCAAAAATCATGAAAAATATTGCTAATTACAAGCTTTATGGCTACTGAGTTTCATATTTATAATATATTATCATAGGCTCACTAAGCAACCATGTCTCTTTCTATGTAACTTGGATAATATAAAATGAGAATGGCAAATATTCCAAACAAGTCTGCCTGTTTATTTGGAGACATCATCAGCACGTCTGTTTTCTTGGTAACAGAAGTAGCCCATGATGTCATTGTTACGGAGCCTTCTTAAACAAACCTGTAAATGGAATATTCAAGCCATACTCTCAGAGCCAGGAAAGTCTTGTTTTCAGGAAATTGAACTATTGTCCATGTCACCCTGTATCCAACGTGATTTTCACCGACGGGGAGCAGTGACAAAGTCTTTCCCTGAGTCAGTTTAGCAGCATCTCCTCTTGATTACGTACAAACATGGTCGCTCCGTGGTATAAAGAGCCAAGTGTGTCAAAGCTTTCGCGATGAAAATCTTACTCTGGTGGTGTTGGTGTGGTGAGGTGACGCTGCCTTGCTCACAGGAAAAGTCCCTCAGCAGATACAGTGCAGGGGTGATCTGTGGGATTCTGATGGTGATTTAGGCTGATTCCAAAAGCCAGTAAATACTGACTCCAGAATTCAAGTTTTACAAAAATGATAATGGCAAAGGAAGATAATTATGATTTGCTTTTTTCCCTCATTGCCCATGTCATTCCCTTAAATGCAAGAGAGCTGGAAAACACGAGAGATCTGAAAAGCACAAAGGAAACACAAGTGACAAAGATTCTTTGCCAAGTCATGCGCCAAAGAGAATAGCTTCTCGCTTTATGATAGCTATTTCTGGAGAAGAGGCGAACAGACTCAGACACACACTTATTTTTTTCGTATTATTCTCTTCATTTCCTCCTGTAGCTGCTTTTTCCTCAGTTTGCAATATATAGAGACTTTCCCTGGACCTACTGGTCTTTATCTTATATTTATAATGAATCTTCAGAAGCATGTTTGTATGTGCATAGCACACTTGTTTAGTCACTTTCTTATTGTGGGACATTTCATTTATTTATATGATGGAGTTAACTATTATTCACTAACATATATGTTGATAATTCTCTGGGGACCATAAGTAGAGCTGGAGGTTGAACCCAGGTAGACTGCCTGCCAAGCAAAATTCTCAGCTCCTTTACTGTCTCTCCCTGTGCTGTATCCTTCATAAAGGACTATGAAATGAGTACTCCTCTTTGCATGAATTCCCAACCATCAGCAGCACCATGAGACAACCCAATATAATCTTAATTTCAAAGCAAACCTGACAACCGGTTCCTAAGCAGAACCCTTTGGGTTTCCAGAGGATGTTTGTAAATGACCTCGACAGTCACCGTGGGAGGGTGGTGCTGAGGGCAGAGCAGCTGCTCCTGGTGGGGTCCCAGGACAGCCCCGCCACACCGCAGGTTGGGTAGGGATATTGTTTGCACAGAGGATGCTGTTCAGCTGCCGAGGACACGCCGTACAACATGAGCTGATCTGAGCAACCAGGAGTGCCCTGAGCCACACAGGTGAGGCACGGTGGAGGGCAGTCAACGGGTAGGATGGGTACAGATCCTGGGGAGGTGGGCAGCACTTACAGGGAATGAAGGTGACCACAGCGACGAGAGTCGCCCCTTCGCCTCTCCTCTGGGTGCAGCCGGGTTGAGTTGCTGGACCCCGAACCGAAGGTGTCTGACCCCGGAGGGTAACCCACCGCCACCCCTCAGACAGTTCGGTAAGGACAGGTCTTCCGACTGGCCAGACGGGGGGCTCCAGCTGCAGGCAAACACCAGACACAGCCTCTCCCCGACTTCGGGCCTCCCCCACATTCTCGTTTTAGGCTCCATGTTCAAGACATTTTTCTGCATCTGCAGAGCATGTAGCCTGTAATCACCCAGAGCAGGCATGCACACTTCTCCCTTGTCACTCGCACAGCTGCTAACTTACTCCCACTCATGGCCTCCCAGTTCCATTCTCCACGCGGAACCCAGAAGAATCGCTTTCAACTGCAAAGAAGAAGATGGCAGCTCTCTGGCACCACGCACCCGGCTGGTCCCAGACATCTGCAGTCTACAGCCAGGGGAAGGCCCTTAGCCCTCTGCATCAGCCCCCAAGCTCTCAGTTTCTCCCTCTAAAGCGTGTCACGCGTTTCTGCCACCAGAGGGTCACATGCACAGTGATCCTGGACACCTGCGGTGCTGGGCCTGTGGCTCACATAGCTTCATTCCTGCCACACTGCCCCAGCCCTTCTGGTTTGGCTTATTCGTTCTGCACATTTCTGTCCCGTCCCAGGCTGTGAGCAGGTCTCTGTGTGTGTAGTAGATTGTTATTAGTGCATGTGAGGCCAGAACCTCTCGCGGTTATCCTCAGGCTGGCTTGATAGCCTTAAAGTTTCTATATGCATTTATTGATTGATTGATTTGTGTTAGGTTTTTGGCACCCCAGAGATGCTCACGGGTTACTTCTGGCTCAGCACTCAAGAGTGAAGCGAGCAAGAACCTATGGGATGCCAGCAATCAAAGCCACGTTGGCCATGTGCAGGGCAAGCAGCTCCCCACGTTACTATCTCTCTGGCCCTATACACTTATGGCTGAGGAGGAAGTGAACTTTCTTGTTGCATGAAGATAGGGACTGATGTAAGAACAGAGAATGTCGGATCTCTCCTGAAGGGAAACAACTTTATTGGGACAAATGTCAGAAGTCTCAAGGTCAGAACCAGTGGAGCCATAGCCGGAAAAGAACTCAGAGAGGCATTGGTACCCTGAGGAGAGAAAACTAAGCTTCAACAAACCAGAAGTTTATTTTATTTTTACATAAAATATATTCGTTATATAATGTTCCAACATCCATCCCTTCACCCCAACTTGAAGTTTAGCAAAGAGAAGTAAGCAAGGAAAAACTAAGAATATGGTTCCTGGGGTCAGGAGAAATCTCCAAGACTACGCTCCACTATTGTCCGTGCAGAGAGGCTGGAATTTAACTGGACCACACTGAGGCACTTGTCTATGACTCCGGTCAGTCAGATACTTGAGGAGGAAAGCTGAAAGAGAATTACATTCCCCTCAAGAAGGCACGCGTAAAGACATGGCTTCTTCCTATTTTTCCTTTCCCCCCTTTACTGACAGGAAGAGGCAAATGTTCCAAACAATATACACATCACTGTCTTTTCAGATCAGTATATATCCATGTCTCTGTGGTGACTGGGAGCAAAGATATAAGCTCAGGAGCTAGTAGAGCGGGGTGTTTGTCTTGCATGTGGCCAACTGGCGTTCCATCCCCAGCATCCTGTACGGTCCCCAAAGCCCCTCAGAAGTGAAACCTGAGCGCAAAACCAGGAGTTGCCCCTGGAGTGTCACTGGGCGTGTTCCCAAACATTTTTAAATGACATCAAATGACAACTAAAAACAAAGGTACAATTGAATTTTAAGGAAAGGATATGAATACTTATATAAAAATGGAAGTTTAAGGGACTTGGGGCCGTCACAAAAAATGTATATGACCACAAGGTGGCAGTAAGGCACAACAGGCTTTATTTGGGGGCACTTTAACAGGATTCTGGATAGGGGCAAGTTCCTCAAAGCCCTCCCAGACAATAGCAAGGGCCCAAGGCCCACCCCAGGGGTGCAGGGGACTGCTGGAGGACAGGGCATTGATGTGAGTTTGTGTTTGTCTAGTGACTGCCAGTCAGCACCGAGGAGGCAGAGCCCCAGAACCCAAAGGGCTCAGAGAGAGTCTCAGAACCCAAAGGGCTCTGCTCTGTGTGGGGTCTTTCTAGCCCCAAGCCCATAAGAGCCAAATCATCACAATACGTGGAGCAAAAGCTTGCCAACTTGAAGAGGAGAAGACAGTTCAAACACAACACTTGAAAACTTGAATACTTCACTTTCAATGGTGGATGTAAAATGCACATACGGTTGGTGAGATGATCATGTATATATATATACATGATCATCTCACCAACCGTATGTGCATTTTATATATATATAATATATATATATATATATATATATATATATATATATATATATATATATATCAGGTAATGAGTGGGGAAATAGAAGAACAGCACTATAAGCTGCAGACCCACCAAGCATGTTGGACATTATACTCATTATGACAAAACGTACATTTTCTCCAGAGCACAGGGAAAATTCTCCAGAATAGGCTATGTTTAGTGCATGTACTAAGCTAGATCCACTTAGAACATTGACGTCATAGCAAGTCTGCTCCAACCACACATGAAGGATACTAAGAATCAGTAACAGAGAAATATTTGGGAAACCTACAACTATGTGGAAATTTAAACAATACTGTTGATCAGTGGAATAAAAAAATAAATCACACACACACAAAAGAAATCAAGAGAGAGGGCCGGAGTGATAGTACAGCAGGTAGGGCATTTGCCTAGCATGCATACCACCTGGGTTTGATCCCTTGGATCCCATAAGGCCTCCCAAGCACAGTCAAATTTCTGAGTGCAGAGTCAGGAGTAACCCATGAGCATCACTGGATGGGACTCACATAGCCAAAAAAGAAAAAAAAAAGAAATCAAGAGAGAATTTGATTTGGAAAATAGTTTAATTTAAATAAAAATGAAGATACAGCAGAACAAAATATACAGAGAGCTACTAAAGCAGTATTTTTTTTATCTGTTTTGTTTTTGGGTCATAGCTGGAGGTGCTCAGGGCTTACTCTTGGCTCCTGCACTCAGGAGTTACTCTGGTGGTGCTCTGGGTACTATGTGAGAAGGCAGGGATAGAATCCAAGTCAAGTACATTAAAGGCAAATGCCCTACCAGTTAGAGTATCACTCTGACCCCTAAAGCAATGATTAGGAGGAAAATTTATAGTTAGAAACACTTTTTTTAAATATGGCAGTCCTCAAATAAATAGTAAAATTTTGCCTTATGACATGAAACTTATTTCATGTCATAAAGTAAGATTTCTATTAACAAGGTAAAATTTCTTTTTTAAGAAACAATATATATGACAAGCTATAAACATTAAAGATAAGATGTATGGCAAGCCACAATGTGTAAGAGAAGGGGGAGAGAGAGAGAAGGAAGAAGAGAAAGAAGAGAAAGAAGAAGGAAGAAGAAGAAAATGCCTTTCAGAGGCAGGCTGGGGGGGAAGGGAGGGAATCAGGGGACATTGGTTGTGGGAAATGGGCACTGGTGGATGGATGGGTGCTGGAACACTGTATGACTGAAACCTAATAATGAGCAGCCTTGTAATTGTATATCTCATGGTGGTATAATAAAATTTTAAAAAAATTAAAAAATAAAGGAAATTAGTGAGATATATGATCTAAGGAGAAGCAATAAAAGATAAAGCTTGTTCCTTTTAAAAAAATGATAAAACATAAACTATATCAACAGGATAAAAAAGAGAAGACTCAGGTGCTAAGTCACGTGTGACAAAGATAAATTTCATCAGCCTTACAGAAATAAAATATCTACTTTCAGCCCTGTCATCAACTGAATGCTAACATTTTGGTTAATGAAACGAGACGAGTAAATTTCTTGTAAAGACACAAGACACACGACTATAGACTCAAGATTGTATAGACTCAAGATTGACTAATTTTAAAAGTAAATAAAATGTGAATCTTCAAAGAGATTATGTTCATAATTGATGCACTTCCAGGAGAGAAAAGTTCAATTTCATATGTCTTCAATGATAAACTCTACAAAAAGGTTTAATTCTTCACAAACATTTCAAGAAGACAGAAGAGCAAGGAACTTTTAAAAAATATGGTTACAATTCACAATATTGTGAGGTCAAATAAAGTCAATGATCACTATCACTATAACTATCTTCCCGTTCATCATCTATTTGCTCGAGCGGGCACCAGTAATTTCTCCATATGTCCTGTCTCATGCTAGTAGAGCCCAAGGGCATCTGCTTACTCCAGGAACATAAAAAGCCTCAGACTATTATATTAGGTCATTCCCATGACCCTCAGACAATTATATTAGGTCATGGGAATGACCTAATATTTGGCATATCAAATACGACATGGGCAGCTTGCCAGGTTTGCCGTGTGGGTGGCATACTCTTGCAGTCACCTCTAAATACAGCATTTATGGATGAACCGCGCAGCCGCCGCGGAGCCAGGCTGTGATAGGCTCGTCTGCTGCTGGGTGGAGTTGTGACGAGAGGGAAGTCCGATGTGGAAGATGGCGGCCCTCATGGAAGTGAGGGGGTGGTCTGGCTTGTTGTGAGGCCCTGCTGGGGTGGCAGGCCAATGATAAAAAGTCAATGATAAAACGATAAAAGAATCCATAGAATATTATTTCTTATAAACATGCAAGTAAAATTCTCAAATAAAAACTAACCAATCCAGCAATCCCTTAGAGAAGCACATACTATTATGATCAAGTGGGATTTATCTCAAAAAATACAAGGTTTGCTTAGCTCCTAAAACCTATTAAAGGGATGCACCACAGTCAGTTAATACCATTTGATGACAAAATAATACACCACAACTTAATAATAAAAAAGCACCTTCCTTGTACAATATAAAGTATCAAGAACAAACTCCCACCCAGCCAACAATAACAACTAGCATTATATTAATGGTGAAAGGCTGGATTTTTTGTTCCTCAGATCAGGGGAGAGAAAAGTATGTTTACCCTTACTGGTCACAGTTAGCATTTTACCTGAGATTCAAGTCAGAGAAATTATGCAAGAAAATTAAAATTTAAAAAAATAGTCTGAAGGTTAGAAATAATGTTAATAAATAGTATTATCTTTATTTGCAGGTACAATAATGTTTCATTGTGATGAATAAATAATGTTTCATGTACAAAATCCACTGTGTGAGCACTGTGAGAACTAGAAAAAATGCAGGAAAACTTTAGAATTCATGATAAATATGCAACCATCAATTGCATTTCTGTATACTAGCAATAAATGATTAAGAAAATAGAGTAAAATGTTCCACTTTTTAAAACAACAGATAAAAAACATAGAAAAAGTATCAAAATAGTTTTAAGACTTGTGCCCTGAAAACTAAAACATATGCTTGGAACGGAAAAGTTCTAAAAAAAGATAAGACTGCACTCCACTCCATTGTTCACGGAGCCCGTGACTTAATACTACAGGTTGGCAATACTCCACATATTGTTTTACAGCTCGCACACAAACCCGATCAAAATAAATTCTGATTTCACTTTGCTGCATAAATTGACAAGTGGATTCTAAAATTCACTAGAAATGCAAGCAACACAGAATAACTAAATGAATACTGAAAGGAATGAAATTGGATAACTTACAATCACCCTATTTAAAAACTTACTCCAAAGACATTGTAATGAAGTATGTGTTATACTAAACTAAGGGAAAAGGATGCTTACCCAAGGAACAGTCAGAGGCATAGAAAAGAGAGGCCAGACCAGCCTGTACATTATGGTCAATTCACTGGGGCAGGGTCACCAAGAGAAATCACGATTCACCACATTGATGAGCTGAAACATTCACCACCGAGCATATCATTGAAATGTTGGAATGAAACGTAAAACTGGGTCTTTATTTAAACCGTGGCAAAGTAGATGGGAATTATTTTGAAAAGAATTCTTAACGGAGAAGGTTTTCAGTAAAGAAATGTGACATTATCCTTTTATTTCCCCATAAGAAACATTCAATTAATAAGCAATATCACGTATAATATGTCAAGAAATTTTGGGTAAGAATGGAAACTGAAAACCTATACATATTGGCTGCAAATCCATTGAAAATGCAGAAATCACCAGAAAAATGGAAAAGTTTAGAGGGAAATATAAGTTATAATAAGAAAATTTATTGAAAAAAATACTGGACAAAATATCACATTAGCAAAAACTGCATATTTAGAAATAAAAATGACAAAACATTCACAAAGTTTCTATGGAGAACAATTACAAAATTTTGTCAAAGGACAAAGGAATAATTGGACTCATGACCAGAAATATAATATTTCTGAATAGGAAACCTCTAATAAGTCTAAAGGCTAATATACAAAAACAAGTAAGTAAAGACGAACATCTTGTGAAGGCTTGGAGAAATATATACCTGACTGTAGAATATCCATTGGCACAGAGACATGCCCTTTCCCTCTACAGAGGGCCAGGTGGAAAACCAAGGGTAGGGCCTGCAGCCCGGCCTGGGGCGATATTAACATTTCAATGGGGATAGGTGAGGTCCTGGGAGAAGTTACCTGAGGGGGATTGACCCTAACTGCTTTCCGTTGATGTGGCAAGTCTGGGCTGCAAAGTTCTGAAAGCTGTAGCCTGCTTTCTTCCTGGCCTTTTCTTCCTCTCTTCCTCTTCCCTCTTTGCCTCTGCTCTCCTCCTCTCTGTTCTCTTCCCTGTTGGGCTCTAGCACGTGGTGGCGGCCACCTTGGCCTAGGGTTCTAAATTGACATGTGGCCTGGACGCAGCCAGGAACCAAAAGTCTGGGGTTTTCCAGTTACTGGATTGTATGCCAGAACAAGTGTGAGTAAAGCCTTTTGAAACTCTGCTGGATTAGCGAGTCTTTCTCTGTCCCCTGGCCGCTGATACCCTGGGGCAGAAGAGGATCCCCCTGACTCTGCTCCCAGATTTTGTTGGGGAACCCAGCATAGCCCGACAGCCACCCATGGGAGCCCACCAACTTCAGGATCTTATTTTATTTGTGACTTTTGTACTTTTAGTCAAAATAAACCCTAATCATGTACTTTTTATTCATTGCTAAAAATTTTTATATTGTCTATATACTATTTAAAAAACAATTTAGAGGAGCCAGGGATATAATGTACAGGGTAAAGTGCTTCGCCTCCTGGCCCATGCACCACCATTTCGAGCATGACCTGCTAGTCCCATGCTACCCTGCATCTCAAGAGGTGGCCCAGCACCCACTGTAGGCTGATGCTAGCTCCTATAAATAAGTGAAAAATATAGTTGAGCGAAGTGCTTTTACAATTCTTAAATATAGCTTCCCCATATCACTGGAGATTTTTCTCAGGGATGTGTGTCATTCCACTTAGTTGGTATTTCGATGCTTACATTAATTGATGTGCATTTTTCACCAAGTGCCTGAAACATGAGGCATATGGGTGGTGTACAGATAACAGTGTCATACTGTCTGTCTACATTTGGATAGGAAACAGACTCATGGAATTCAATAGATCTATTCAAGGCATCTACATATTTTTCTTTCCCCTTGTTACCTGGGTGCCGTTTAATGATAAAATAAAGATTCCTTCTGAGGGAGGGGAGAGGGGAACGTAGACGTGTATTGGAAGATAGGATGAACCCTCCAGGTGTCTTTTCACAAGTCACATGGAAGGTCCAAAAGATAAATTTATAGTGGTTGCTAAGTTAGTTGTAATGGCAGGAACACATTATTATACCTGGCTGAATTTGGTGCTTTAGAAATAAAATGAGTTCCTTCTCTTACATACATATATATGTAATACATTTAAATAATAAATATATATGTAATATATATATATTACATATATATTTTACATATATATGCCATTATTTATAATTTCTCAATAACTTTTACTATTCAGAATTCTAGCATTTTGAAAGAGTTAAAGATACAAATAAAAATCCTAGGCTCTGCCCAGTGCCTGCTATGATTGATGGGTGCCATAAGCTTTATTTCATAAGAATAAACATATGGGGCCTTTGTAACTTGGTTCCTGCACATTCCATTCCCCTTGGTATGAGTCTAGAGCAGGAAAGGCATACGTGGTGGCACCCAGTCCCCAGCGTCGGGTTCTTGAAGGCAGTAGCTGGAACAAAGTGCAGTGGAGCACACGGAAAGTCTTGGATGGAATGTTCTTGAAAAAATCATTTTCTTAGTACCCCCAAACCATATGAGGGTAACTGTCAGGTAAAACAAAATAATGCAAAAAGGCTTTTAAGACTCCAACATTGGGCCAGAGAGATGGTTCAGAGCATCCAGTGCTAGTCTGGCTCAGGGCAGACCCAGCCGTGATTCCCAGTACTCCATATGGTTCCTGAGCACTGCCTGAGTGAGCCCTGAGCTCAGAGCCAAGAGGCGCCGATTACTACTAGGTGTGGCCATAAAACAAAACCAAACAAGCACAACGAATTTCACAAAGTCCAAACTTGAAAAAGTGCTTGTGGTCACTGATCATCAAGGAAATGCAAATGAAAACAAAGTGAGCTGGTGACCCCCACCAGTGTGGTTCCTTCAATAGGGACACGAAGCAGGAGCAGGCAGTGCCCGTGGGGTGGCACGGAACTGGCGCCCACTCCCTGCTGGCAGGCCTATTTTCTGGGTCAGCCTCTGTTAAATATGGAAGGGAGAGTCATCAAAAGAGACTCTAAAAAATAGCCTTCAGCAATCCTAATTCTTGGCATTTATACCAAGAACACAAAAACGTTAATTTGAAAAGATACTATTGAAATAGTGAAAAACACTATTGACAAAAGTCAACCCTGGAAACAGCCTAGAGAAGCGTGGATAGTGGAATTGTGGTCTAGAGTCACAGCGGTTACTCATGGTTCAATTCTTAGTTGAACCCAGAGCCATGGCAGAGCCTGGCAAGCTACCCATGGTATATTTGATATGCCAAAAACAGTAACAATAATGGACTTCATTCCCAATGAATGGAGACGTTACTGGCGCCCGCCGAACAAATCGATGAACAATGGGAAGACAAGTCACAGCGGAATACTGTGATTGCTAGCAGTGAGCACTACAGAAAAGAAACTCGCGCTTGCTACAGCCTGAGTGGAGCCAGACAGGGTCATATTAAGTGAGACAAGAGAAGGACAAATGCTGAATGGTCTCACTCATTGGTAGTATCACAAACAGGAAGTAAGGGTGGAGATTATCTCGCACACCGCAAGTGTGGGTGTAAATTCGGTGTTGACAACGCTTCTTCAACTACAATGTTTTTTAACCGACTCAACGCATAAAAGAGAAACTAAAAAAGTACTTTTGCTGTCTGTCAGAAGGATATCACCAGGAGTTTTACTCAAGTTATTACTGTTTCAATATACGCTTCCTAAAAGCTACGCCAGCACACCCACATATACAATTTTAGATGGGATGTTTTGAGGGTTACTCTGTTGCCTGTCTTGTTTTTAGGGTTTATAAGGGAAAGCAATTGGGGAACCAGGAAGACAGGACAGTTTCCATCCCACAGATGCCACCACCACTGAGTCAACATTGCCAAGAGGGGCTCTGGGGAGCCCGCACAAGGGCCCCAAACAAGGAGTGGCCTTGGTTTGCTGAGCACCACTCTGGAGTTTTCTCCCAAGACCCCAACACACACACACATCCACACACACACACACACACACACACACACACACCCCCTCTAGAGTGGGTACTACAATTTGCCAAATCATTTTGCAAATTACATCACAGACCAAGAGCTAAAGGGTGTTTGAGGGCTATACAACATTCCCACCTAAGGGGCCGGAGTGATAGCCAAGTGGGTAGGGCGTTTGCCTTGCACGCGGCCCATCTATGCCAGCCTTGGTTCGATCCCCGGCATCCCATATGGTCCCCCGAGCACCGCCAGGAGTAATTCTTGAGTGCAGAGCCAGGGAGAAACCCCTGAGCATTGCCGGGTGTGACCCAAAAAGTTAAAAACAACAACAACAACAACAAAAACCAGAGTCTCTATACAACATTCCCACCTAATGCTGGAATTCAGGTCAAGGAGTCTGTGTCATTTACTTTCATTAATTCTGAGTCTTCCTATGTCAGCTCAGTCTCAGGGCTTCTAAGAAGCTTTTCTTGACCTTTTCACTGGCCTGCACTTTCTTTGCCCTAAGTCCTCAGGGGACCCCGCAGGCTTTTCCAAGCCCACTTCAAGCCACTCTTTTCCTCTTGTTCCACAAATTATGCTACTCTCTCTGCTTATGCACAGGGATCTTTCCAGGCACATTTATTTTTGCCAGAGCCAGAAAGTCAAGATTGCATGTCTCATGAATAGAGTCAAGGTGAAAATAGTTCAGAAGTTTAGGGATGATGGACTTCTCTCAAGAAGATGTGCTGCTGGAAACTGGACCCCAGGGCAGCAGAGTCCAGACCAGCGTTGCCCTCTGTCCGTCCCAGCCAGCACTGGGCCTGGGCCATGGGCTGGACCATCAATCAACGGTCTGAAGGCTAAATTCTAGACACATCGATGCACCCACTGAAATAACGAATCACTTGTTATTCACGCATCAGAGCAATTTCTCCTGTGGCCACTGTTCGGCTTCCTGACAGTGCCCATAAAGCTCGAGAGTCCAGACTTTGACTGCTACTGTCGGACTTGGAAGGCTGAGCCAGAAGCCACCATCGCTGGGACAGCAGAGACGGAAATGATTGACTGCAGCAGAGCTGAAAGCTGAAGATCTCATCTGGCTCCCAGCAATGCAGTTAGAGAGGAGGAAAGGTCTCGGGAAAGAGATTGTACTTGGGACTTCCCTGCATCAAAGGGCATTTATTGATAATGCTAAGCGGAAAGTTAAGGAGGACTCTTAAGCATGAAAAAGGCAGCCTCAGTTTACCCTCATCAGCTGCTAAGAGCTGTACTGTTTTGAGAGGCTTGTCATACATTTTGACTACCTGCAAATTCCTGGGATTTTTGGATAAACAGGGAATTAACCATTGTCCGTCATAAAAGTCCGCCCCAGGACAGCCTCACTGGGAGACCGAGGTGATGGGAAATTCCTAAGACCAATGTCCAGACAAGGATCTGTTGGATCCTAGCATCCTCTGTAACATTTCCCAAGAGCCCTACTTCCATTTAAAGGGGAAAACCTTATCTTTAACTTCCCTGCATTCCCTGCAACACAAACACCTGATTTTCCTATAAGAACCCCACAGGAAGAGCCACAGTTAACTTAGTCCTATGCTAAGTTCCTCCCTGCAAGGTGAGTTCTTTTTCCTTTCTTTCCTACTCTCCAATAAGCTTTTCCACTTTCCAACACTGAGTCTGAGCATTTTATTATTCAATATCTTCCTTCTTGAAAACCCGGGAATCACGAATAAACACAGAGACCTGCTGCCGCTGTTTCTGCCTCACCTACATCAAGTGTGTCCCAGGCCAAGCTGATGGCGAACTGGGAGAGGCCGCCAAGGCCTTTGAACTTGTGATGCAGCTGTGCGCCATGTTCTTACACTCAAGGGACCCTGGGGAGGTGGCTCTGGCACTATGGGCACAGCCAGTTTGAAGCTTTCAGTCAGGTGAGAGGGTTTCTTCCTGGGCCCAATCACCAGAACTTCCCTTGGGCTGGACCCCAGCAACCAGTAAGTTTCAGTCTTCCCTGGGGATTAGGTGGGCTTCTCTTCCCTTTTCACTCACAGTCACTCAGCAGTGAAGACCTGACGTGTCGGGGTTGCTCCCGCCCCTTCAGGAGCTGCCATTGAGGTGGGGTCTCCATGCTCCCTGGTGAGGCAGAGACGTGGCATCCTCTTCCCTCTCCTGGAGTCAGGAAGCACCCACAGGCTTCCGTGGCCTCCAGCAGGTGGGGCTGAAGGCAGGGCAATTCCCTCCAAAGCCACGTGTGCAGAGCGGGCCTCCATCCCTGACACTAATCACCCCAGGGACGAGCCTCTCCGTCTGTCAGCTGTGGAAGTGATCCTCGATGAGCACTCTCCCGAGAGGATGGAGCACGGTGCAGAGGTGTGTTGGTGGCTGTTATGAAGCAGGAGCTGCTTCCCTTTGTGGCTCCTGCCCCTGGGCAAACTGCTCAGCCCTGGGGAGTGCAGAGATCACAGGCGGAGGTTGCCCTGTCTCCCAAGCCCGGTACGCTGCAGCAAAAGATTTTGCTGAAACCATTGTGAATGATGACTTGATGGGTAGACAGAGGGCATGCGAGGCCAATCACCCGGGAAAGAGGCTGGAAAAGGTCGGGATGTTTATGTGCTCAGTCGTAAACAGCTGTTTCAGGAAGAAACAAACAGCCAAGAATGGGTAGCTTGCAAGGAGAAATGCCAGGAGCGGGGACCAGAAACATTTATGGTCACAGAAGGGTCAACTCTTCTCGACGCCCACCAACAGGGAAGCTACACTTGGGAAGGGTCTGAAAGACAGAAACACATGACTTGGCTGTCAGTCAATCCGAACCGTCTGTTTCCGACAGTATCATAAAAGCAGTAGTTGTGTGGAGGAGACAACGGATGCATCATGCATTAAAAAAGACACTAGAATAGTCTTTGGTTGTGTGTGTGTCTGTGTGCGTGCTTGTGTTTATCTGTGTATGTGTATGCTCGTGTGGTGTGTGTCTGTGTGTGCTTATGTGGTAATGTATGTCTGTGAGTGTGGGTTGTGGGGGTGAAGGTATGTGTGTACTTGTGTGGTGTGTCTCTGTGTGTGTCCAGGGGGTATGTGTCTGTGTGTGCATATGTGGTGTGCTTGTGTGATGTGTACATCTGTGTGTGCTTATGTGGTGTGTGTCTGTGCATGTCCTGTGTGTGTGTGTGTGTGGCGTAAGGTGCCCTAGAGAGCCGACTCCAGCCTCACACAGAGAAGGCGAGCACTCACCACTGAATCACATCCCTGATCCGGTTGCATAATTTGTGTTGGCAGAGGACATGAGCTACAAGTAAACAGATTAACATTTCATCAAGTTCTTTCACAAATTCTGCGCACACAGAAACCACTGCACGATCTCCCAGATTTTCCTCAGGAAGGTGCCAACAGAAGCCGGCAGCAGCCAAAGCAGGTCCAGCTGCAGCAGCCAGACGAGTGTCACGGAAAGAGAAAGTCCCACCACCTCGCCTGGGGACAATCAAGGACACACGAGTCCCTGCAGCGTGGTCTGGATTCAGAGATGGCAGAAGTGCGGGGTGTGTGCCTGGAGGAGACCATGACGTCACAGGGGGAGCCCTCTGCCACCAGAGCCCACTGCGGCACCCGCTCTTCCTCAGGACGCGTGCTTCCTGCTCAGTGCCTGCCGTGTCCAGTGCCCCGAGTTTGCAGTGCCCTAGTGATGGGACTCAGGCAGACCCTCTCCATCTCTCCATCCCCTCGTACCTCCATGCTTTGCCCTTCTGAGGATCTGGATGAAGAATGAAAACTAGCCAGGAGTTGAGAAGGGCAGGATGTGTCAGCCAACTCTTGAATAACATCCTTCAGAAAGCTGGACTCTGTCGCTCAGAGGCAACCTTCTCGGCTAGCAAATGGTCAAGGAAAGACGCCGGCTGCCGAGCGCTGCAGTCCCTGTGCTGTCCACCTTCTTGTTTCAGCCCAGCCGCACACAGATCACTGGGCCGAAGCACTGAGCGCCGGTTCTGCTGTGGGAAGCAGCCACAGATTCTTCCGCATCTCCTTGATTTTTTCTTTAAGACTCTTGTCCCTATGGGTACAGAGAGATAATACAGGGGACAGGGGTAGGGACAGGGGTGAGGGGTTTGGGTGGCCTGTTTAATCTCTGCCCCCGCTGGCCTCCTGGACCTTGACAGTGGTAGCCCTAGAGACCCCAAAGCACCTGTGGGTGCAGCTATGATGGTCCCAAGCATCCTGTATCCTCGAACCCTAACACTGAGCCACCAGGGTCCAAGGCAGGGACCTTACCTGCCAAGCGGCATGGTCCTCTGAAGGCAGGGCAGAGGGCTGTGGTCAGGGGCTGGACAGCAGCGACACAGGACAGGGCAGGGCAGGGCAGCGCCTCTTTCCTTTCACATGGGGTGTCCACTCTGAGATAACAGGATTTCTCACACTCAAAGATGAAATTCTGAGTTTCAGAAAATAGAAGGTGAATGATCCCCACCCAAAGGAAGGGCGATGGCCCAGGGGACGGCCATGAGGTGAGGCTGGGCGCTGTATCTGGCCAGGGCTTCGGTAGGGCGACCTTTCGGAGAGGCTCTGGCTGAGTGAGAACAGAGATTAAAACTCATCATGCAAATAAAACAGCCGCAGGTCAGCTGATGATCATGATGGACACAACTGAAGAGGAAATGCATGCACCAGAGAGAGGAAGAGGGAGCCCCAGAAGACATCACAATGGGCTCACTCTCCTCTCAGGAGGGAGGCAGGAATCTCAGGGACAGTGGACAGAACCAAGAGGCAAAACACAATCTGTGCTGACGCTCAGGAGGCAGAGCAGGAGGGACTAAGACTGCGGCTTGGAGCAGCCTGGTGAAAGACAGGTGGCATTTCAGAGGCGGCTCAAAGCTGACCCAGAGCAACATTTGCTCAAAGTAGCACAGAGGTAGATGTGATTAGATTTCAGAAAATCAAGGACATGCTTTTGATGTCAAGAGAGCAATATACAATAGTAATAAAAAAAGATTTAAGAATTGCAAGCAACAAATAAGACAGAGAAAATATCCTGAGAGGAATAACTGGGAGCAGCAGTCCCGACCCAACATGTAATTTTAGATGAAGGGGCAGAAGTTTCCAGATATCTGAGAATAGAAGGCTCACGTCAGTTAAGTCACACAGCCATGTTTACTAGTCATCATAAGTTCCAGAGAAAATGATATCACACAGGCCACACTAGCTGTCCAAAATACAGCAAATTCTGGGAAATTACCAAATGACATATGTTAGAAATTACAACTGTATAGAGAGACGTAGAGAGCCTTCAATTCCCTGGGGAATACAGACTTGTAAATAAATTTTTGGATCACAAAAAGAAATGAAAATGAAAAGCTATTTAGAACTAAATGAGAATAGCTTTGAAACTGTGAGATGAAATTCAAGTGATATTCAAAGGGAAATTTATAATTGAAAATATAATATGTTATAAAAGCATTGATAGGTGAGTCCACATGAAATGTTTTCTGAGACATTGGTGAAGAAAGCAATTTTCATTAAGGAAGCTGCAACAGGAATCCCTGAGCTGAAGAGACGGAAGTGCAGTGTGGATCGCTCTACTCTGCACAGGGCCGGTCCAGGTCCATCCCCAGCCCCTATGCTCTATGCAGGCTGAGACTGCGGGGCGGGGAGGGGTAGGGTGTTCCTGAGCACAGATACAGGAAGAAACCCTGAACACAGCTTGGTGTGACCTAAACGTCAAACAAACAAAAACACCCAAATGAGAAAATCTCTAAAATAAAAAAGATTAAATGAGACAAAACCCAGAAATTCATGATATAAAAATGTAAGCAATATTATAATCGCTATCATTACTTTTTTTTTTTTTTTTGCTTTTTTTGGGTCACACCCGGCAATGTTCAGGGGTTTCTCCTGGCTCTGCACTCAGAAATTACTCCTGGCGGTGCTCGGGGACCATATGGGATGCCAGGGAATGAACCCGGGCGGCATGGGCGGCCGTGTGCAAGGCAGACGCCCTACCTGCTGGACTATCACTCCAACCCCACTGTCATTACTTCTTGTAGGCATGGTAAGATGATCACAAATCTCTCCTTCTTTTCGTTAATTCCTCTAAGCCCCACACTCATTCTCTCTGCTCCCACAGGCGCCGCATTCTCAGCATTTACCACATCCATGCACAGGTTTCCGGCTCTGCTGGGCACTGGGCGTAGTGTCCATCTGTCCTTGTCCTCTATGCCGGATAAGTGAAGAAGAAGCGAGAGCTGTCTGCCGTGTGACTCTGACGAGGCTCATTTGCAGCAAGAGAGAAAAGGGTTTTTAAATAATTCATGACCATTTTTCTTTGACTTTTCTTTCTTTTGGGTTTTTGGTTTGTGGGTTGTACCCAGCAGTACTCGGATCTGTGGTCAGAACTTACTCCTGGCAGTGCTTGGGAGACAATATGGGATACCAGGGACTGAACCAGGGTTCAGCCATGTGCAAGACAAACACCCATGTCATTCCAGCCCCTGATGACAGTTTCTCTAAAACAATAAACAGGGTTCAGAAAGTGTCTAAAGAGAGAAGTTGCGACTACAGCACTCAATGGACAGGAACAATTTATCTTCATTTTCTCTGGTATTAATGAGTTTGGAATAAGTCCTATTCTATAGAAAATAGGTTTTCACTTGGGCCAAGGTGTTTAATTGCTATTGACTTCGAGAATACAAACAACAAAGCATTGAGTGAGTTATAATAGTGAGAACATTGATTAAAAAATTCAAACTTCCTTCAAAATATGATGTATTTATATTCCTAAAGCTGTTTTCTTATAATCATGTCTGTGCTAGACCATTGGTGCCTCTTCTAGAGAGGTTTCGTGTTTTGAAGCATGCCTAAAGTGTTTATATATTTTTTAAATTATTAATTAGCGCTCTTTAACCTAATTGTTGCAATGAGGAATTCTAGTTCAGTCAGAACAGAAATAGGTTTCATTCTCAAAGAGGTGAACCTTAAAAATCACACATTGTAAGTAATTTCACATCTCATAGAACTGTTCTTTTAGGCAATCTACAAATGCATGGTTCAGAGCATTTTAATTGCAAAGAGAGTGTTAGCAAGAGTCCAGGAAAAACAGGGACTTTTCTGGAGGCGACAGGAAGGGCAGTTTATCTGCAGAGGATAAACAGTTACCTGGCAATACGGGCGTGGAGAGAGAGGCTTGGTCCCAGTCACATATTTGCTGTTGGAGGTGCCCTTGTTGATGGGAGAAATGGCAGAGCAGGTATAATGCACTCCCTGCTTCCCCTGGAGCAGAAATCACAACCCATGAGTCATTCCAGATTTTGCAGAAACTTGTTATAAACCACACGGCAGTTAGGCAAAGATGGGGCATTTCAGGACTTTCCAGAAACAAGGGTCCAAGTTCGTCCATCACCTGTGCTGGCTTCTCTAGGGCAGATGCGAATTCTGCCCTTGAGCTGGAGCAGAAAACAGACCTGTGGACTCCAGCAACAGAGCTGCCTCCGTGAAGGACAGTTTGCTCTTCTTTCCCCTCTGTTCTCCTCTATGCTGCAGGAGGGGAGCAAAACCCGGCTGCCACATGCCCCAAACCAAGGTCATCCCAAGTAGCTCATATCTTTGCAGCCATTTTTCTCCTACAATTAATGGCGGTGTTTGGGGCTAGTTAGAAGAATGTTCTTTGAATATTGATTTTTTAATTTCCAAAAGGACCCAAGAGGTAGGTTGGTGTTGTAGTTATGTTTTCCAGTTGAGTACAATTGGTCAGGAAGGCAAGCTTTGCTTTTGGTTATGGGCGGTTCTGTTGACTTCCTCTAATAAACTAACTTCTAAGTAGACAAGTGTAGGATCAGAGAAAGAGGCGTGTGAACAGGCACCAGGCACATTCAGTGAGCTGTGGAATGAGCTGCCGCCATGTCAGAGAGGCTGAACTCTGCCCTTGAACTAAAGACACAGATGGTGGGAAAAAAGATTCCACACATCCTGGCTGTAGGGATGATAAGAGTCTGGGCCTTCTCAAAAAATAGGAGAATGTATCTCCCCCACGCTCAGCTGCACCCTGCAACTTACCTTGATATACAGATGTCTAGAGACAAGTCAAAAAGATGAAATGAATAGTGTTTGCTGTGTATATAAAATCCCTACTATGTATTGGGTGCAGGATAGACAGACAGACAGACAGACAGACGGATAGACAGACAGACAGACAGACGGATAGACAGACGGATAGACAGATGTAGATGGACGGATGGATGGATGCATGGATGAATGAATAGATAGATAATTAGATATCTAGATAGGTAATAGACTATGTGCTCCTTACTATTATGCTAAGTATATACTAGTATACTAAGTGCTCCTTACTATTACCTCACCCTTTTTGGCTTTTATTTGTAAAGGGCACATCCAAGCAGCTTTTTGGGACCCAGTGTCCACTTTCAAAGATGCCAGCCAAGAAGGTCAGTGGTTTGCTTCTAGAGCCCAAGATGCTATTCG